>ML677364.1:3248889-3459866 GCA_007922305.1 Dermatemys mawii | reverse complement strand
CTGGATGTTTTGCATCGAAGGGAATCAGAATTCCCACTTCACTCATAGCATTTGGGCATGTCAGTCTGTTGGTATGCTGTGCCCATCCCTGGAATATGAGGGTTCAAAGACAGCTAAAGAATAAATAGGGGGGGAGTTCTGTACATTTCAGACTTTCAAACTGGGTTAGTTTGATGCCAAATATGGATAAAAGTGTCTTACACATACCCATCCCCTCAAAAGATCCAGGAGGCAGCTAGGTAAAAGCATTCCATTTCCCGAAGGATTTTGAAATTTGGCTTCATTTCACCTAAGGAGAATGTCTGAAAATTGCTTTTTTCTTTCAATGTTGATTCTGGACAATTTGTATTATAATACATTTATACATAATAACACAAATTGTCCAAAGTAGTTTCCAAACACAAAAAATCATGTTTTAGTCCCAAAATGTTTTATCATTGCTGGATCTTTCCCATATTTTCTTCTAAAATGCCATGATGTGGAGTTTGATAAAGCTTTTCAAAAGAACTGCATTTTCTGATGGGGAAAATTGTTCCCTCAAGATTTTTCTGATCCGTGCTAGCCTTAAACATTGCTATTTCTGTGGCTAAAAACACTGCCTGTAGAAGTTGGGTTTGGCTTAAAAATGGCTTGTGCTCAAAAGACAGAGAAGCATCTTCACAGGCAGTGATAAAGGCCAGAGCTAGGGGCAAAGCACATCGCCCATTTTGGAAGGTATTTGACCTGAGGAGAAAACAAGCAGGTCGAATGGTACTGGGGACGCACACTCTAAAAAAGTGTCCTCAGTCAGCTGGCTGGAGGTGGTACATGATACCCCCCACCCCCTTCAGGGTTCCTAGCAGTTCCTACCTTGCTATGCAGGGGAGCTTCCTGCCACTCAGGAGGAGGATTTTGAGATCAGAGGAGAATGGAGAGCTCATCCCTCTGCTCAGTCACAGGCAATAGCATCCTGAGCCCCTTTTCTGGATAAGCAAAGGCGCTGTTGATGAGGGAAAAGATGCTCAAGGCCCTTCCCTTCCTGCTGCCAGTTTCTGGGGAGAGGAGCTCTGGCAGGAGTGCTGGAACAATTTGTATAATGGAGATGCTGAGAGCCATTGAACCAAACTATAAACCCTGGATGTAATGGAATTCACTTCAACCCTATTCTAGCACCTATGAGCTCTGGGCTCTTCTTCCACCATTCCTGCTGTTTAGAGGAAGGGAGCCCCAGGTCCCCCCATCATCTACATCTCATAGGGGAAAAGGCTAGATTCATATTTTTTTTCATACTGTGCATGGATGATGATGATTTGAGTGCAATTTTAAAAATATTTTGGGGTCCTTTATAACAGGAAAAGAAAGAAAGAAAAAGAAACCCTACCAAAAACTAGTTTTGTAAATAATACCATGCAGGGTGAAAAACCACTTAGAAAGTTTCAGCCCATGGCTTTGAAAGATACTTTTAACCACATGCCTGCATGCATCCAACAAAGTGGTTATTCACCCATGAAAGCTTATGCTCTAATACATCTGTTAGTCTATAAGGTGCCAATTAATTTTACTGAAGAATAACTCACTCAAAGCAGCATTTATTGGTGAGCAGAATAACCACATTTAAAGCTTTTTAAATTAATCCCAAACTGTAGTAACATCCTCTGCTGAGACACCATTTCTGAAGTCTGTTCACATCTGCAAAACCATGGTGCATTGCTGTCCAACTTTACAACTTTTAAAATATTTCATATGAATACAGCTGGTGCAAAGAGAAGTACTGATGATCATAGTATGGACATATAGACACACACACACACACACACACACAAAAGAGGCTATAAGCCACAATGGCTGGATAACATGCATTTTTTTTTACTCTCAATATTGACCTACACTCCTACAGTGCATGCTGTATTAATGATATTGGTCACATGCTGTCCACACCTTCCTCCAGTGCTGGGAGAGAAAGCTGAACCTGTAGGAAAGAAGTATTTAAGATCTACTTTTAAAATACATTTTTAAAACTCTCTCCTGGAGGAGTCCTCTCTTGAGAGCTGACACTTTTTAAAAGTAAGCCCATGACACACCTCTGAGCGGGTGTGGTGGGGAGGACCTGCTAAGGGATTCTGAATAACATCACCAGAAAACACATATCCCATTTATATTGTGCATTAGGAGTGACAGTGAATGGATCCCCTGAACACCTGTTCTGTTCTGTTCATTCCATCGAGGGCACCTGGCATTGAACACTGTTGGAAGACAGGATACTGGGCTAGATGGACCTTTGGTCTGACCTAGTATGGCCATTCTTAGTAGCTGCATATTAAGAGATCCATTACTGTAAATCGCTCAGAGCACTTAGCACTTTTAACAAGAGTAGTAACAAGAGAAACTGATATATGTACAAGAAGTTGTTAGTGACAGATCTGTACACTACCTCTTCCCATGATTTTGTATGAGACTGGTGGTAAACCCAGCACCACTGGCTTAACATTCAGTGATCCATAGATATGTGGCTGGCAATATTCAGTGGAGATTTCTGCTGTATTTAAACTGCAAAAATGCTTCCATAACACGTGTACGGATTGGCTCTTTTAAATATTCTACTGAACTTTCTATGTAACTCAATGTACACTAATAGCCAAATTGTTCAAGAGTGCTCAGCTAGCAGCCTTGTGAAGTCAACAGAAGTCTTTCCCCTGACTTCAATGGGCAGTGGATGAGGCCCTAAATTAGGCTTGGTCCTGCTGGGGAAACGAAGCATTAATGAAATGATAGTTTATATTCAGTTCTTGATTATTTTTCTCCATTTATGCTGTAAAGCAGCAAACGGTCCTAGTGACTTCTGTTTTGGACTCCTCTGTAACTAATATTCAAGGTAAACTTCAAGATGATGAACATCCACTTATCCTTAGGAAAAGACAGGCTATCTTGGCATTGACCTATGCTCATGCTTTGGTCAATTTCAATTGCTCTATTTCAGTTTCCCCATCTGTAAAGTATGAATAATATTTACCTTCAAGAATGTTGTGAATAACTTTGCCAAATTCTACTTCCCTGGAACAAGGTGGTTTTTTTGTTTTTGTTTTTGTTTTTTTATGATGATGAGCAAGTAACCCATAACTAATATGAATAGATTTCTGTGCCTGGCCTATTAAGTTTTCCACATTATTTTGAAAGGCTGATTACACAGAACGAAGTGAAGAGTGCTAAGCATAGGCAATATGTCAGAACCAATGGTAAATACTTAATAAAATTCTAACAACAATGTTAAACAGTTAAGTATCTGATACACTTGGGAGGGGGGAGAAAAAGAGTACTGATTCAATGAATGGAGACTGAACCCTAATGCCACTTCATGCAAAAGTTGGACGTAGTACCACTATATGGTATCCACTGTATACTAGTACCATTTTATTATTCTGGTCCTTACACCATCTCAGACCAATTTTCTGTTTTCAGACATGTCTGATATTTCAAGGAAGTAGTGTAGGAGTATCCTTTGTGACAGCTGCAGTCTGCTCTTGCAACAGTACTGCCTGTCAAACTAAAACAGTGAGTCTCAGTTTGTTCTATTTTCATTCCATTAATGCCCCATTTCCAAGATACACAAGGTGTCTGTTTACTCTTGTCTTACTTATTTTCCATAAATTAGTTCCCAGAGTTAGAAGTTGGATATGTCATTCATTTTTCACTCCTCTGGAATGCCTGACAACCCAATCAAGTCTTTGATAATGAGCTTACCCTAAATAGACTGAAAAAGATTTTGTCTCACTGGAAACACACAGTAGAATCAATAATGGTTGATTCATAAACTCCCTAACACATCTGAATCATCTCCAGAGAGGTTGCTACACGCCAACTTCATGACCCAATTAAGTTTGCCCTGTTTCAGGAACAATGATTCCAGCAATAAATGGTATAGATTTTAATATATTCCTTTAAACAGAAGTTCAGGGGGAAAGGCAACAGATGAGTCAGTCAAGCTAGAAGTATACATGGGTGATTGGTCCTTTCACACTGCAATTCAAAGTTTGCTGTACTGTCTCACCTTTTTGTACTGACTTCTAAATTACATAAAAGTATTTTTCCTATGATTGCACTTCACTGATTGTGTTAGTATCACTTTTAGACAGACTAAAAACCAGTATTTCTAAACCATGTATACCAAGCTAGTTCATATTATGAATGGTAAATTTTTTTTTAAAGTTACATGCACACACAAATTTAAATTTGTAAATGGTACTATTTTGCTGTGGGCCCTAAACTATTTTAAACCTCTATTTGGTAGCATACAAAAGTCAGTCTTCTCTTGTTCTACAAATTTTAAACAGTTAATGTCTGAGACTGAATTAAAAAGTACATTAAAACAGATTTGAGAGAGAACCTTCTTGCATCTCACTCAATCAAAGGGGTCTGCATGAAAAGGGAAAAATGATTGACGTTACCGAAGCTTTATAGGGAACCTAATAAAATAAGAGCTTATACAAGTCCCTCATATATGAGCATGCATACAAAACGTACATTACTTTTCAATATAAGGCTTGCCCTGTTTAAACTGGAGAAAATCTTACTTTCATTTATTTAGAAAATAAGCTAAATCAATCTCTCAGCACATGTACACAAACTAAGAGCTATGATTAAACAAAAGTACAAATAGGCCTATATAAGATACTGACTTCCAAATGCACTTGAGCTACTCATCCCTGCTCCTTACACCATTAACAATTCTTTGCCTGGGTAATATGCACACATGCACCTGTCCCCTCCCCCAGTGTACATTCTATCCAGAAAGGCTGTGCATTTTCTTGCTCTTCAGGAAATTCCTAAGCATAAGATATTGTAAGGGACAACTCTTACCTACGGCACTCATCTCTCCAGCCTGCACAAAATACCATGTGGGTGTGAACTGCTGTGGCAGCAGTGCACTGTAGCATCTTACACAACACCCAGGTCTGGGGGGAGTGAATCTGATTCCTGCTACCTACCTTGCTTGAGATCATGTGGGTTGTAGGGCAGTTGATATTGTTCTTCCTTCTGTCAACACATTTTGGAATTAGGGAAACATTTTAAAAATATATGAGATGGAAAAACTATTTCCCTCTAGAAGACTTAAATAAGTGCTGTTCAAAAGTTCTAATGGCACTAGGACCATTTTTCTTCATCAGGGTGTTGATTTTTAAGGAAAGATCCCACTAAAGGTCACTTATTATAAGTAAAAATGAGTGACTGGATGGTACAATTTCTACCTATCCTTTCACTAATCTGTCACTTGGAATCTACTCCAACCCTTTCTTGGGCACTGGCCAGTAATTACACCAACAAATGACTGCACCTCTCTTTAACATAACTCTAGCTAAGAACCAGTGGATACACATTCAGCCCATTTCCCCAGGGCATGTCTCGCCCCTCAGTGGAAGTCAACAAGGGGAAATCATTGTCTTCCTCCACCTTGAGCTCACCTGGGTTAAGACACTGGAGGGAGCTGTATATTTAATATAAACAAATACAAGAGCCTACACATTAAAGAGTACTTAGTACTATCCTAGTGCTGTTTAAAGAGAGAGATTTTTCTACTAGGGAGAACACCACTAATGGTTCTAGTTACATTTGATACACCCGTCTAATCAAAGGACATGGAACAAACATCAACTCTTCTAGTAAGTACAGATGGTATTTTGGAAGGGCGATGCTTATGTATCTCCTCTTCTAGGCCATTTACAGTGGACAAGATATTAAGATTTAGAAACTGTGCTTGGGTGAAGGAAACGCATCTTTTGGATCTACAGGCAACTGTTGATTCTCCTACCCAAAACGATTATAAGCATAAAACTGTCTTTAAAAGGGGAAGTTGGAGATCAGCTTCTCCAAAGCTGTATTGGTCCAAACGATATAGCTCTCCCCAAAGCAGATGCTATGTCATCAGAGAGAGGCTACCAATTTCTGACAGCCATAATTCTGATCTCATGCTTGACTTCATTGGAGTTACTCCTTCATCACTCTAGTGTAACTGAGATCAGAATCTGGCTCAATATGTATTAAAAATAATGCCTGGGTATCACATGGAAACTGAATAAAGAGAAGGATAATACTAATCTGTGTTTTGACTATTCACAACATCAACTTACCGAAGCCATGCTTAAGGGAGAGTTAATTAATTCCAATATACAAAAAATACACCCTCCTTAGCTGGGAAATGTATGCCAGAGGTGCATCTCCTTATTTATATATTTTGATCTCTACACTAATTATTTTCCTCTTGGCATAAGTGCATAATTCTTATTTAATTTACTTTAAATTGCACATTGCACTTAGGGCAGAATAGGCCTCGCTCACTGAACATGTTTCTCATAGTTCTGGAATAAGGCCAAATTCCATCTTCATTGTTCAGCTGTCCTCTACAGGTTGGTGCTCACACATGATGAGTGGTGTTTAAATCCTGCAGGGTGAAAAACATATGTTCAGTAAGTGAAAGAGATATGGATAGGGAAGAGAGAGGACAGGGGGAAAGGAGCTTCTGAATCTTTACTTTTTCATCAAGAGACAGACTATTGCATCAGGCAGCCTGTGCTAGGCAGGAAATCCTGTAAATAGGTGGCTACGGCTTTCGTTAAGTATGTCATAGTTCCATAGGCCCCACTTGGAGCACTGTCATAGAAAAAATGGCAAATTCCTGTGGCAAGGTCTCGCTCCAAGAAGTCATCATTTGCTCCAAGTGATTTCTGAGAGGGGGAAAATAAAAAGGAGGGGAGGAGAAAATCAGATATCCATGTTCAGATCAAAATTACTAAACTTAAAAAAAAAAATACTAGACCAGGACTACAATTGTATCTGCACTGAATATGGAAAACAGTTCTCCCTTCACGGATTCCTTTCCAAAGACTGTAGGACAACAAGGGTTATTTAGAACGTTTTGCTCTGGCTATGCTAGTTCACCTAACTTCCCACTTACGGACCTTATTTTTTGCATTTCTCTGGTAACACATGACTAACTATTTTTTCCATCTCTACTTAAACAGTGGCCCTTTGGTTTTTACTATACTGGTAAAATAAAAGGTGATTTTAAACAGATATTTAGACTTGAGAGAGCATTCCCCCGCTATAACTGTAAAACTGCACCAAAGACTGTATTTCATTAATTGCAGGAGGTTTTAATCTTCTGAATACATTTTCAAAAGATGCTTACATGCCTTGGTTTTTGAGGAGGGAAAAATAATTTTTCACAGATACTGAAAATGGAGGTAGACAGTTTCAAATACAATATCTTCCCAACCTCACCCTCAGATATAACTGGAAATCTGCTGTACCCACCTGCTCCTGAAGAAACAGATCATTAGCCACATGCACTATTCGATCCACATGAATGATGCCCCCAATGCTGGTCACCTCTATGTCCGACAGCAGTGTGAGAACGAGGATCGCTTCCACCAGAAGCTGTCTGTATTCAGGTTGAGGTACATGGTTCAAAACTGACTCCACATGCACAGCAAACTTGATTTCACAGGGGGTCATCTGGAAAGTTAGAGGGTAGGTTAGTGGAAAGTAGGACTGTCAATGAATTGCAGTTAACTCACGCGATTAACTCAAAAAAAATTAATCATGTTTAAAAAAATTGTGATTAATTGCAGTTTAATTCACACTGTTAAACAATAGCATACCAATTGAAATTTATTAAATATTTTGAATGTTTTTCTACAGTTTCATATTTATTGTATACTGTGTTGTAATTGAAACCAGCATATACTATTTTGATTACAAATATTTGCACAAGTATTTTTCAGTTCACCTCATACAAGTACTGTAGTGCAAGCTCTTTATCGTGAAAGTGCAACTTAAGAATGGAGATTTTATTTAATGTTACATGACTGGACTCAAAAATGAAACAATGTAAAACTTCAGAGCCTAGAAGTCCACTCAGTTCTACCTCTTGTTCAGCCAGTTGCTAAGCCAAACAAGCTTGTTTATATTTTGCAGGAGTTAATGCTGCCCTCTTCTTATTTACAATCAGACCAGTGAGTACAGGTATTTGCATGGCACTTTTGTAGTTGGCATTGCAATGTATTTAGATGTCACATATGCAAAACATTCATATGCCCTTTCATGCTTTGGCCACCATTCCAGAGAACATGCTTCCATGCCGATGACGCTCATTAAGAAAATGTGTTAATTAAATTTTTGACTGAACTCCTTGGGGGAGTATGTACCCTGCTCTGTTTTACTCGCGTTCTACCATATATTTCATGTTATAGCAATCTCAGACCATGACCCAGCACATGTTGTTCATTTTAAGTACACCTTCACTGCAGATTTCACAAAATGCAAAGAAAGTACCAATGTGAGATTTCCAAAGAGAGCTATAGCACTCAACCCAAGGTTTAAGAATCTGAAGTGCCTTCCAAAATCTGAGAGGGACAAGGTGTGGAGCATGCTTTCAGATGTCTTAAAAGAGCAACACTCTGATGTGGAAACTACAGCACACAAACCACCAACAAAGAAAATCAACCTCCTGCTGGTGGCACCTGACTCAGATAACAAAAATGAACATGCATCGGTCTGCACAGCTTTGAATTGTTATCAATCAGAACCTGTCATCAGCATGGACTCATGTCCCCTAGAATGGTGGTTGAAGCATGAAGGGACATACGAATCTTTAGTGCATCTGGCACAAATATCTTGTGACGCTGGCTACAACAGTGCCATGAGAATGCCTGTTCTCACTTTCCAGTGAGTAAACAAGAAGCGGGCAGCATTATCTTCTGCAAAAGTAACCAAACTTATCTGTCTGAGCGATTGGCTGAACAAGAGGGAGGACTGAGTGGACTTGTAGGCTCTAAAATTTTACATTGTTTTATTTTTGAGTGCTTTTTTGTACATAATTCTACATTTGTAAGTTAAACTTTCATGATAAAGAGATTGCATTACAGTACTTGGATTATGTGAATTGAAAAATATTTTTGTGGTTGTTTTTTTATAGTGCAAACAGCTGTAATAAAAAATAAATATAAAGTGAGCACTGTACACTTTGTATTCTGTGTTGTAATCAAAATCAATATATTTAAAAATGTAGGAAAGATTCAAAATATTTAAATTAATGGTATTCTATTTTTAACAGTGCGATTAATCACGATTACTCACTTGACAGACCTACTGGAAAGATAAACAGATAAATGAAAGAGGATAAAGCCCCACGATCCTCCAGACACTTTAACATGTGCTTAACTTTGCACATGTAAAGAGTCCCATGGAAATGAAAGGGACTACTTGCATATGTAAAACTAAGCGCTTGCACACTGTTTGCAGACTCAAGGCCTAGCAATCCAAAAAAATTCTGTAACTTCCAGAAAAGTCTGTTATACTATTATTATTTGTCAACACATATTGCTTACATAAGGGAATGCTGATGCTATTATCTTGCAAATTAATTATTTGACAATGACATTAACCTCACACATTATTTTATATAGGCATCTTTTTGGATCACAGGTTTGTTATGAAGCCAAAGATATTATAGAGATTAAAAAAAAACCCACATCACCTGTTAAGAGTGAATGTTATCCCAAAGACTGATATCTACATTGCTGGTAGAACAACCTACTTTGCATGGGCAGACCTGTGCGGATGTCACACTAAATGATAGCCTCAGGAGGTTATGCTTGTTGAGTTTGATTCCTATTAAAAGTGAAATTAGATAATGTCAAGGTCAGACAGACCTAAAAACAAACCCTATTTTTTGTAACTAGTCTGATTGTGGGCGGGAGGGGAAAACTTTTCTCTTTCACAAAATAAGGATTGCAATACCACAGAAAATTTCATTTTCTTTTGCAGCTGTTACCAGCACCATACCATAGAGGGATATGTATGTTTCAAACAGCGATATGCACATTAAGCTGTGCCTCCATTCTGCTTGTCTGCTCTGCTGTATGACAGGAGACTGCATTATACAGGTTTGTTGTGAATTTCAATACTCTACATACTTACAAAGTGAGGTGGACAGGCAGGATGGCATTTGCACGGATAATACATCAGCAAACTTAAAGCCAGACTGTCTAATTTTAGGCCTACCAATTCTAACCATATCCTGTTAATTCTGAAAACAGATTTGAAGGAGAGTGAATACTGTCCTACTGTTTTAACCAATTAAATGGCAATAAAGCTTACAAGTCAGAATAGAGAACCATAGAGTATTACACTACACAAGGCAGACATTACTCTTTTACAGGGGATGGTATTCATTTTAATCAAACATCAATATTACACACCCATGAGTGAGGTGCCATCTTGTAAATGGTATGGGCAACAGTCACATCGTAAGAAGTATTGTCATCGGCATACATGAAATTGTTAAAATACATGGCTTTCTGTACCAAGCGCACTGCAAAAAGATTTTGCACTTCACAAGTGTAATGCCACCTGTGCTAATTGCACAACTGAATCAACCGTAGCATTTAAGAGCAAGAAAAGAAGGTTTTTAATTATGGTGAACAAAGAGCTGCCTGGAAACTGATGCTGGAGGAGCAGGTAAGAGCTGCTCCTGTGGTGAAGAAAGACCATGAGCTCTGGAGACAAAGCAGCCCTAGTGGTAAGCAACTATCCAAGGAAAGGCAATACCGAGAGTCAAAGATCCCTGAGAGTGGACACAGAAATGGTGCATTGTAAGGTTTCAGTTGCGAGTGGGGTGAAATTCGTGTGCTTCTTTTTTCCTGGAGGGAACATACTCAAATATCTTCAATTGACAAGAATGATTATAGTTTGCAATCTGTGAAACAGTTATTCTCCAAATGCTGAGAAACAGACAAGTGGAAGGGTTTAGAAACAATCATTTAATCTACACATTTCTACAGCTCATTAGCCTTATGGCTTGGTTCCCTGTTTTATTGGCTCAGAGCATCATTACACTACATCATACTGCGTCAAGATTCTAACATGCAAGATTGTTTGTGGTTCAGGTAGTGGCAGAGGTGGTAGGTGGGTCTCTTCAAAGTCTAGGATGGTGAATGAAAGGAAAAACTAAAATAAAACATCTAGATGTAGCATAAATGATCTACCCTGACAATGGAATCACTTGGATTCACAGAGTCCTATTGGTGGATAGTCACAACAAACAAAAGGAAGCAAGACTAGCACTTGCTCTCTCCTTGGACTGAAACAGCTCAAATATGTTGACCTTTAGGGTATGCTGCAAAGCCTACCTCTACTCACTGGCTTCTGAGGTGGCATAAGAATTGCCGGGGCCATAGAGATAGGAATAGTGGTAGAAATCTCGTGGGTGGGACTCTTAAATGTTTAGGTTTTTTATTTTGTTGTTGGATTATTAATTGTAGATTTAAAAGTTGTCAGAAGTGATTCACAGATTTTAAGGCAGAAGGCACTATTGTGATTGTCAGTCTGACTGCCTCCATAATATGTATTAATTTCTGCTTCAAGTCCAATAGTTGTGTGTGAACTAGAGCATGTCTTTCTGAAAAGCCACCAATCTTGATTTTAAAATTTCCAGTGATGGAGAATCCACCACAACTCTTGGTAAGTTGTTCCAATGATTAATTAACCTCACTGTTAAAAATGTTGCACCTTAGTTCTAGTCTGAATTTCTCTAGCATTAACTTCCAGCCCTTGGTTCTTGTTGTACCTTTCTCTGCAGGACAGAAGAGCCCTCTATTATCAAATTGCTGTTCCTAATGTAGGTACTTGTGGATTGATTAAGTCACCCATAACCATCTCTTTGACGAGCAAAATAGCACCTAGCAGCAGAGATACAACTTGTTTGTATAAAAACCAACCAACCAAAAAAATTATATGAAGAAAGAACAAAGGTTTAAACAGGCAAAATTTGGATCAGCCACATTTCTGTTGCTGGTATTTGTTTTTGTAACCACAGTGCTGAAATACTGTCTGCAGTCACAGAATTCTAAACAGGTATTTGTCTTTGTTTAATTTCATCAAATCAGGACATTTTCCTAACTCGGTTTCTATTTCCTGTTGCCACCCTCTGTTTTAAATAGAGCTGAGTAAACTTTAACCTCTCTTTAGTAAAAAATAAAATAAAATAAAATTAATAATTGAACGAGGAAAATTGACAGAAAAAGACTGAATGCACATTACCCAACAAAAATGATGTAACATTATTGCAATTTTCCTAGAAAATAGCATCCAGAGGTCAAGGACTGTTATCAACTTTTTCAAGGAGGAAATCTTGCTTCTAAATTCAGAATGTGCTGTCAAGCTTAATTATCAACTTACTGCAGGTGCAAAGCTTTGATACTTCATTGCCTGTGGTTAAAAATAACTTCATTTTCTTAAATGCACAGAGGGAAAAGGATATCAGTTAAAAATGATGTTGAATAAGTGAATGAGGCTCACATTATTGTACATCATAGAAATTATACTAACACATGCAAACCTCAGACATTCTAAATATAATCTTACATTGTCACGAGTCTTGTTTCAGACTTCATCTAAGAACATCATAGATCTCAGATTAAAATCTGGCTCTATACCATCCCTGACACTCAGACATTCAGCAGACTATATTAGTTATGATTCTAACTGTAAAACTTCCATTTTGAGTTTATATTTTAAAACAAAGCATTTTCTCCAATGATCCTGTTACATCATACGCTTGAGAGTCAAACAACTTGTCATAAAATCATGGAAATACCTCATTAATATTATTATTTACTATACCTCTCTTGTAGTTGAAGAAGGAAGGACGTAGCCATCAATGGACAGGCCATGGCACTACAAAAAAAAATCAAATATTGATTAAAAACACAATCCTTAAAAGTATATCTGGAAACTTGTATTCCTTTTGAGTTTTAAATTCTTCCTGGAAAAGCTGTTCTGATGTATGACAAGTTTTAAAAAAGAGTGAATGCATATAAAAATGTTATTTCATTTCTCCCCAAAAGACCATCATATGACAAGAAAACTATTAGAGAGAAAGTTTGGATGCTATAAATAACCCTATGCCACACTTAAACTGAAACACAACTGTTCAGTGGGAGGGAGGTACTTGAAAAGCAGTAACAGCCGGGAGACATCTAGGAGGTGAAAGTACAGCAAATCTGATATGAGCTTGCCATATGAAAGGACAATTAAAGGAGGGGTAAAAAAAAAAAAAAAAATCAGCCCACCAATGAAGCAGATTTGTTATGGACCAGGAAAATGAAGATCCCTCTCTCTTGCCCCTATGTCAAACACCCCTCAGTTTAGAATATATGACTTGGGGCACCACAATATAATGATATCAGTAAATGAAAAATGTCCTTCAAAATAGGCAACAAAAATTACAGAAGAGCTAGACAAATTGGCATATGAGGAAAGAGTTTTTTTTAAAAACTAAATACTTGTAGCTTGGCCAAGGCATGACCAGGGCATGATCTAGGCATCTGAAGTCTGAAAACACCCAGGAGGGAGAGGTATTGAGAACTGTCCAAAGGGATTTTAAACATAATTGTATTACAATAAACAAAGGAAAATATAGGCTGGGTTTGGTTTGACTAAATAAAATTCTATTTGATTCTCAAAAAACCCCAAAAAGAACCTGACATATAAAGTAGTTCAGGAAAGTGAGCTAATTAAAATAAAAATGGTGGTAGAGGCCTAATAGTGTTGAATCTGCAATTTCCACCATATAGCAAATTCAGTATGACCTCAGTCATTTTACAATTGTAGTTTGCTCTCTTTTAAATGTTTTTCCTTTCCATTGTTGCTGTGCAGAAGTCACACAACAAGGCAAACTGACTGACTATTAATGGGAAACGGTAACACTGACTATACAAAGTCCTGTAATGCATAAAGAAAACAAACAGTTTTCCCTCTGATCTGTCAGTTTTAGTTATTTTAGGTATTATTTGTAAAAATGGTACATTTCAGACAAAGGCAATTTAAGTTGGCGATGTCCCTTTGATAAGCCTAGTAGATGAAGTCACAAAAGACATGTGTCTTTGCTGGCATCAGTTAAGCCTGCATTTTAGAGTGTTGCTTTGAATTGCACAACTCAGAGCTATCTTGATTCATGGCAGCCAGGTGCTGAACACTCTGGCCCTAATCCAGCAATACACAAAAGCAGGTGAATAGTCTAACTGAAATCAACAGGAATTCATCTTCCCCTGTTTCTTAAATAGTTCTCTAGTTCAACTACTGCATCACACTACTAAACTCAGGAGCAACTGCAGGGATTATTTTCAGTGATGGCAGAGCAAACTAAAATTTGATTTTAAAAAATAGTATAGCCCTTAAGAAATCCATGAGTAGAACTCAAACATTTTTAAGAAATGTAGCTTCTTATTTAACCCTTCCTATTCTACTGACTTATCTTATTGAATTGGGGGTGTGTGGATTGTGATTCCTTCAGTGGCAATGACCATGACCTGATTAAGATGGGGAACAATGTGAAACTATAGAAGTTAATCATTTGGCTGCAGTTTAGTGCTGGATTTCAGAGGAAATACACTGACAAACTGATTCGTGAGCACATGTGAATGGAGCTCTTGTGTATTAGTTAGACATATTCCACAAAGTATTAGAGTTTTTCTTGACCACAGTAATACTATACGAGAAGTACCAGACTCTGGTACACCCACTACTGCTATTAACTTACCTTCTGAAGGATTTTCCATACTTTTTGATAGAACCCTACAGGAACTCTGTTAATGGCACCATCAAGCCTTCTTCTGCGGAGCCATTGCCCTTGGCGATCACCCCAGCTGATGTCATTTCCAGTAGACCCTGTAGGGGATGAAGTTCTAGTGGGAGATGATGGAATACTGCCCCTCTGCAAGAGACAGACCATTTAGTAACTACAACACATTAACATGAGAGCACCCACCTGGCACGTTACACCATTCTGCTACAGTTTCAATTCAGTGCAGTTTCTAGTGAATATTGACTGATTTCTTTTGAAGACATTGACAGGATAAGGTCAATGTTTTTTTTTCTTAATAAATCTTTTCACATTTTATTTGCCTCAATTTCAAAATGAACCAATGAGCAGTCAGCAAACCAAAACCAGCCTAACTTTGCAGCTTCATCTGACCCAGTTAATACAGTGAGTTTAGAAAACTGTTTCATCACGGTTGGGGGTGGAAGGGATATCTTTACTTGACAGAGAAACCACACAGACTGAATCCTAATTCTAAGTGGCACTGCCATTAAAGTATTAAAACTTGGAAACAAATGCCTCACTTCTGACGTGGCAACACCTGCTATTTTCCTTGCTCTCCCATTCAAATACAAAACAGGCTGGACGCTTCTTAGCTTGAGATCAAAATATATATTGGGGATTTGGCTAGAGGTAAACTTTAATACTAAAAGTAGTAGGAAGGAATTGTAACTTTTTTGTAAATATGTTATAAGCTCAATGGTGGTTTTAAGGTGCACTGTGAAAAGGGGACAGGCACACAAAAATGGTTAAACTAAACAGAACAGATTAGTAGATTTGTTTGCTCATACTGCATAGTATATGTGTATGGAGTGGGATCCAGACATCCATGGTCAAGAGATGGCTGTTAATCTGCCCATTTGACAAATATCTTGATTGCTTCTCTTCCCCCTGTAGTTCAGTATATGGGACAACTATCCCAACTCTGGCTTTTTCCAGTTTCCTGATACCCAGATACAGATTTCTTTTGCAGCTACCTGCTAGAGCTAGGCAAAGGAATGCCCTCATACCTCACTGAGGAGACCTTCCATTGGACCTTCTCAGTAATCCCCGGGAGACACAAGAAGGATGAATTGCATTTCCCCCTATCAGACCTTTCCTGGAATTTTAAAAATTCTACTGGTCTTGCCAGCTGAGTTTATAACTTTATTGAACAGGAGTTTATTTGGTTTGTGGAACTTACCAGCTCTGCCAAGCATGTCTGCAGACCTAATAAATTCTTTGCACCATAGCCTTTGATGTGAAAGAGATTACAGGATCTGCACTTGTGTTTTAATAGAAATGATTGGTCTGTAATTTCAGGAAGGCACTTTTGCAAGAAGCCACAGGGGGCAGAATCTATCTTGTAATGTCTTATATCTTCAGTTATCATTTCTACATCTCTCCACATGTCAGTCTTACATCCTGAGTGCTGTCTTTGTTGCTCTTGATTTCATTGGTATTTACTCTTTCAGGCTTGATCATGAGCAAATTGGGCAAACAGATGACTGCTCTTTGTTATCTATAAAGCTGGGGCAGCATCATGAAATTCTTATTTCCAGGGCCAGTGGAAATCACATGTGGTCTGCATTAGAAGCCCTCATTCCTTCTTGCATAAGAATGGCTCTGGCCTTCTTCAGCAGCCAGTCCACAGCACGAGGTGGCAAAAGCCACCCATTTAAAGGAATGCACTGCAAAAGGCATCATAGATTGAGAGAGAGAGAGAGAGAGAGAGAGAGACCCACATTTTGATACATGGGCCTACCCAATAAATCACACATACACAATCAGTAGATGAAAGCCAGTGCTGTCATACAGGTATGGCATGTAGGCCAAGTAAGCCATCATCTTTGCTCTGTATCTGATTATTTTCCCAGAGCGTTTTCTTTCTTTTAGCCTCTCTATGGCCAGCACAGGTAGCTTGCTTTCCTGGCCTTATGTGGTCAAAGCTCACAGTCTTCCTGGTAACAGTGCCATTGTGTTGTGGTATGCACGGGAACTGTTTACACTTATGCCCAATTCCAACAGCTTGGAATCAGATTATTTTAGTACTTGTGAAGAGGGCAGCCCTTCACACCAGTAGACCTATGTACTATTCCGCTGAACACCGCAGTGGGAAACACACACAAAACACCACAGCAGTGAACATGCTAACACCACAAAGCAGTGTGTATTAGTGAACAGGAAATCAGATGGTGAAACCACGCAGGTAGGTAAATATTGAGGGGCTATTGTTTCCATGTATTGTGTGTTGTAACGAGCCATGTTGCTATTTGTACTTGTTCCACAAAGTTCATGCACAGAGCTGCCACCCCCTGGCTAGAGGCACTACCCGCTTTCTGTTAGTCCATGTAGCTGTTACTCCCACGTCCTCTGCTCAACTGTCACATTCTAACTGCCATAAAACCTTTGGACGGCATCATTCCATCTTGTTCTCTTGGAACCCAGTGGGGATTGAACCTATTGATATGCTAAACAACAGCTCTCAACCCTGCTTGTAGTTTCTTCCATCGCTTCACACTGACTCAGCCTGGCAATCCTGGAATCTTCTTTAATACATGAATCATTCAATCCTCCTAAACTATGCAACTCCTGGGCAATGTTACCATCTTCCTCGGCTTTTTTACAGAGAACCAAGTGTCTCTCCCCTTGCTTACAAATATCCTTCATAGCACTCCATCTGGGGGTTGGGGCTTTAGCATGTATCCCCTTGTCTTAAAGGGGGAATCAAAGTAACAATAGCAACCCCCTCCATTTTTGGGGAAGGAAGAAGCAACTTTTCATAGCTGGACTCCCACTGCTAGATCCAGTGAACTGATTTATACTATATCTGTTGCTGTTCACACAAACATTTTCACGTCAACCAACTGGACAAATGATCCTGTTAGAGCAAGACAATTATGTAAAATCTAAGTTTAATGACTTAAAGAACATCTCAGATTCAAAAGGAAGGTCCTCTGAAGTATAACTTGAAAATACGTAAGAGGCAGGCTCTGTTCCATGACCAGAACAGCGTGTGTTGATTAAAATGGGATTTCTTGCCTAGTGTGGACAACTCCCACAGTTCAGCTGCAAAACATCATTGTTTAAACACTTTCAGGGCTAAACTGGCACCTTTCATGGAGCAGTGGTGATTTGGAGTGGTGCAGAGACTATTGAAAGAGTTTCTGAATGTACTGTGTCCAAAAAGAGTGCAGAGACACTATGCTATGACAAGGTGATGCACATGCATATAACCAGTTTTGTTGTCCTGTGCAAAGAGGGAAGAGTCTTGCACTAGCTTTGGACTTGCATAAACCTTCCAGTCAACTGGATTGTGCCCACTTCTCTATTAAAGTAGGAAAGGCTCCTTGCCTACTCTTGCACATGCATGCGCCTGGAGTACTGCCTAGAGAGGAGCTCACTGACAGGACTGGCGGGATCAGACTTTCTCAAAGGAAACTGCTACTGAAGTTTGCGGAATTTGAGCCTGAGTAAGGTCTGCAGGATCAGAATTCTAGAAAACTACAGACTTGAAATCTAAAACGTAGTATACCAACACAATGGCTTTTCCTTCTAATGCAAAAAACCCAGATTACCTTTACTGGTTTGATGCAATATGTTCATTTTCATTGTACAGCATCCTGATTGATGCACAGTCAAGCTTTCTTTCTCCAATTCAGCAGAGATGACATTTAAGTTATGAAGGAGTTCAGCAGGAGTGCCAGTGCTGAAGTAATTACTGTGTGTGCATAATTCACTTCTTTCATTTGTCCCTGTTTTGACCAAGCAGTTTCTCCAGATCTCATTTAATAATTCACTACATTTGAATCAAGTGCACTGAGAATATGGGGCCAAATTCTGTCACTCTTTGCATTTGTGCAGAAGGACTGAAAAGCAACATCTACTGTGCAAGAGTCAGGCAGGCCATGGAGAAACCACAAAGAAGTACATGGCCTGTGTCAGAAAAGTGTTTTGAGATGGTACATTGTACAATATCCCTGGGATTTGGGAGGTGTAACATGCACGCTGGGTCTGTGTACACATGGATCCACCGGCCAAAACCACAAGAGGTGGCTGAATGTGAGCATAATGGAGTTTACTGTCCCTTTAAGACAGTGAAGGGATGGCTCTAGGTATAGCATTGCCCAGTTTCAGGTTTCTGCTGTCCACTGTGCCATGGTGAGAATTTGAGGGCCTGAAACAGAGAGGGCATCTGGGAACTGCGGGTTACTAAAGCAAGGCATGCTGGGAAAGGGACAAGAGCTCCCTTCTCTCAAGAGTGAGAGCCCAAGGAGCAGAAGCTGATGAAGATCTCTCCATTAAAGGCCTTGGAGGGAGATGGCTGGCTGGAGAAGAAACTCAGACTAGTAAAAACCATGGGTTTAAATTCATCTTAGTGTACTGGACAAGGATTTGGACCAGTAATCTTTGTCGATATTCAGAGTGGGTGATATTTATACCTGTCCACAGTGGCCAGCCCAAATCCTATATACCATTTAACCTCCCAGGTCTTAAATGGTGCCTACATCTGGTGCAAAGGGATGTATTGCACCCAGCGTGTACAGCAACTGGTTCAAAGTGCAGTGAGTTATTAAGGCTAGTTAGTCACTTTTGAGAATTATTTGGAAATGAAGCAATATTCTCTTTTTTGAGTATTAAAATAAAATGAAGATCTTGCAAAGTTATCCTTGAGGATATGAATTAGAAGCCCACAGAAGTGAAACCTTTCAGCTACTAATATTGAAGATTTTAACTGTACTCGACCAGGGGTGCTGGAACAATTTGTATAGTGATAGTGTAAGTTGACAGATGTTGAACCAAAACTGTAAATCCTATACAACATGATGGAAACCACTTCAAGACAGGTGGTATGGCAGCACCCCGAGCATCTCTGCTTCCAGCACCTATGTACTCGCCTCCACAGTGAAGCTAATTGGTCTTTGGGTGCTGTACAGGGAGGTCCTGTGTTAATTGTTATCCTACTACCTAAAATAACTAACACTGGACATTTGTCATTTTACTTGTAAGGTTTTTTGTCCATGTAGACTGGGAGAGTTTGGGAGTTAAGGAGCAGCCGACACAATGAATCAATATGCTTTATCCTTCAGATGAAAAGGCAGGCCTAATTTCAAACTCTTATTTAGATCGAGAAGTAAAACTGAATTTGAAGGGAATCTCATCCAAGCCCTAGTAGATAAAATTACTCCTCAGTTGTATCCCAACAGGAGTGGAATAGAAGGGCATGTATTACAATACATGGAAACTGGCCCACACTTTGCTCTAACCAGTATTATCATCTCTTTCCTCTTATGAATTCAAAATTTATACAACTAAAAACCACCCTGAGAATAAATTGGGTTAAACTTATATTTCCACATTACCATTAAATGTTCAGGGCTGCACAGGATTTAGCCACGCAGCTCCTAGTCAAATAGCTAAATCTATCATAACTCTGAAAATTTAGAAGAATGTGGAAAATAAGATTTCTTTTATAAAAGGCCAGAAATAAGAACTGGCTCTTCATGAAGGTGAATGAAACAAAAAGCTAGGGTTTTAAAAAATACATACATTTTACATCAGAAAAGCTGCAAGTTATGTTTAGACTCCCTGCAGAAGGAGAAAAGAATCAGACTGCAAATTTCTAAATGGTATTTTACCGTGAACCTGGAAGTGTGCATGCTGCTGGACATGGAATGGCCCCCATAAAAGAACTACAAAACAGAAATAAAAAGAGTCAGTCAGTCATGACAAGACAAACAAGATGAAGTGACACATGCATGAAAAGGAACAAATGTGAAATAAAAATTAAACTTACTTATTCATTTAAGGAGAACCATTCTTTGGGTCAGAATGGGCCCCCACAGTGGTACAATTTCATTGATATCAGGGAAGTTACTCCTGATTTACATTAGTGCAAGTGAAATCACAATTAGACCCTTTATATTTAAGGATCTTCAGAGTATCACATTCATCTCTTACTATGCTATCCCAAGCTTTCCACAGAAACTACCTCGGACAGCACAAAGATATAAAAACCCAAATGAGATTAAAAAAAAGAGAATGCAGCAGCCTCCACAAGGTGCAGGGTCGATATTGCAAACTTACATTGCTTTTCAGCATCCCTTACCTTATATTAGTGCTAGAAAGAAAGTTAGCCCATGCTATCAAATCATGCAAATTGCCAGCCAGGCTGGTAATGCTTAGTAAAACTAGTGAGGCAGTTTTCCAAGGGAAATGATTAGATGCTGGTTAGCACCTAAGGGTATTCTTAATAGCTTTCTTTTTGATTAAACAATGATGATTCAGATAAGCTGTAAAAGTAAAGGGACTGATTTCTAGAAGTATGGAGCACCCAAAGAAATCAATAATTGGAGCTGGCAGTGCTGCGCCCATTTCAAAATCAGCTCCAATACAGAAACAGTTTAAGGTAAAAAAAATCAATGTTCACCATCAAACTGATGTCTTTAAGAGTCAGGTTTTTCCCCATGATACTAAAGATTGAATACTCCTGATGGCTCAATGAAACCTACTGCGAATCAACATGAGTGGAAAATGTTCAACTCTCCTCAGCAGGAAAGAAGCCACCCACCTCCTTGTCTGTGCAGAAATGGCACCTCTCTTTCTAAAGTGACTAATCTCAGGAAACATTTTCCCACCTTTAAATTTCTACAGAAAGTTGTAACTGCTACATCTCTATGTAGACCAATATAATGCTGCCATCTAGTGGCCAGTTAGTATTCCAAAAGGCAGGACACTATAATGTGTTCTCTATTTGAAAAGAAATTAACTCAGATATTCACAACTTGCCATGCAATTGATATCCACACTCTAAATCTGTATAATAATATAAATTGTTAGACCTCTGGAGAGACTAGAACATACGTCATTCTGCTCACAACAACAAACTAGCAGTAGTAGCACAGGAAAAACTGCACCATATTAATTAAATTATTTACTACTTGAATGTTAAAGTGTTCTGTATTCTGAACATACAAAAAGCCTCTTAGTTCCCTTAGTTCTAGGACAAGTGGACATAATTCAGTAGTGAGGGAAGAAAACATGCATTCTTATGAACATATAGATTTATTTCACCTTTTCATTAGCAGATGACCTCCTATTCATCTGGAATCAAAAATTAGTTATGCAATTAATTTAAACAAATGTATAAAAAATAACCTAAAACAGTTTAAAAACAATCTGATTTGTGTTCTCTATTGTATCTTTCCATATGCTCACTTGCTGCATGAGAAAATATATTAGCAAAAAAAGAGTCCTAGTGGTCTCGCTGGGTAATGACTCTTGTCTCTTCTACACAGAAACACATGAAAAATGGACCTAAGAATTCTTTTCTGAGTGAATCTTTACATCTGCATGGAAGATCTCGGGGAGGAGGGGGGAAGGGAGGGGAGGAGAGAGGGAAGAGTTAAGATCCCTGCTTGCAGATCCCAGTGCAGGATGAGGCTATACTCAGTACCTGAGTTTGCTCTCTCTTCAGTATTAATTCAGCCCACAAAAAATAAATAAAAAACAGCTTTCACCAGGAGAAATTAAATCAGGACTTATTTATGTAGGCCAAATCATTAGACAAACTTGTTTTGGTTTAAGAATTATATTTGCATGCCAAAGTAAATAAGAATTGAATGTGCTGTTCCAAAAAAAGATGCTTGCATCTAGTAATCAGCACAGAAAAACTCCTACAGCTGTCTTGGTATCTTATTTACACAGTACATATGTTACTGCATTAATGGAGATGTAGCTTACCAATCCCTCTGCTTAGTGAGATAAGGAAATGTCTCTTTGTTTGCCTTCCAACCTACCACTTGCTAAAGTAAACAGAGTTCTTTACCTGACACATATGGGTCACATTAAAGATTTGTATGCCAAAAAAATAGGCATAAAACACAAGAATGAATATAGTTTGAGCCAAATCTTTACTTTGATGCAAATGGACTCTTTGAGGAAAAAATGATGGGAACTTGGTGTAAGTCAGGTGCCCTTAATGCTTCAAACCAGGAGCTGGTTGAAATGTCCTAATTTAAGAATTTTAAATTAAAACCAAAAAGGAAAATGTTTTGGAAAAAAAAATGATTTCCTTACCTCCCGCACCTTTTTTTTTTTTTTAAAAAAAAAAACACAACAAAAAAAACCCCCAAAACCAGCCATGTCAGGGTTCCCTCCCTACTTTGAACTCTAGGGTACAGATGTGGGGACCCGCATGAAAAGACCCACTAAGCTTATTTTCCCAGCTTAGGTTAAAACTTCCCCAAGACACAAGTTTCTCCTGTGTCTAGTTGATAGGCTGCCACCACCAAATGTAAACAAAAATTAGGGAAGAGGCCACTTGGAGCCCCTTATTCCCCCCAAATTCCCCCTCCCCCAACCCTACACCCCCCTTCCTGGGAAAGGCTTGAGATAAACCCCTCACCTATCCTTACAGATGAGCCTGATCCAAAAACCCTGGATCTACACAATGGAAGAAACAGTCAGATTCTTAAAAGAAGAAGTTTAATTAAAGAAAAAGAAAAAAACAATTTACCTCTATAAAAATCAGTGTGGAAGCATTTTACAGAGTCACCAAAGATTAAAAGAAAAACCCAGAGGAATCCCCTCTGCTTAGCTTTAAAGTTACAGAGAAAACACAGGGATATCTCTCGAAACTAAAGCATGAGAAATTCACAAGTGAGAAACAAATATAAGCTAACACACCTTGCTTGGCTTTACTATTTGTGATGGTTAGAGACTGATATAGAATTAGATGGAGGAAAGAGAAGGCTTTCTGGCTCCTTTGAAATCCCCAAAGCGAACAAACCACAAACAAAGGCACACAGAACAATAGCCTTCCCTCCCCAAGATTTGAAAGCATCTTTGGTCCCCACTGGTCCTTTTGGTGAGGTGCAGGGTTTTTTTTAAACAGCCACTTCTACTTCAAATAATAAAACAGATAGGAAAAGTTTGCAATTTACCATGAATGTAATAAGGGGTAGATATAACAAAAGACAATCATTTTTGTCTCCTGAGTTTAAAAAATGACTTTCCTTTCCTGTGCATTCTTTAAGCAGCACAGGATTTATGAGAGCCTCTCACCTGTTTCATTTCACTCTTCAGTCTAGTAATGCCACTTCTTTCTATTTTAGTTGCTCCAGTGTGCCCCACTTCATGAATAGAAATTGCAGGGCTGGAGGTAGAGGAATCTAGAGGCCGCACTAAAGAAAGAAACAAGGCAGTTTTCTAGAGATTAAAGGTAGCTATGTTTAAGTAATAATAAGAATACAATTTAAAACTGTATGTAGAAATTAAAGGAAAAGCACCATATATCTTAGGACTATGCACTTTCCATATATCTCTTTACTTCCAACAAGATTAAAAGCATAAGTCAAACTTTCAAATCAGAATGGCCTAATGTTAGGTTTCTAAATCCATATTTAGACATTTAAATATTTTTGGCCCAATTTTCAAAGCTAGCAGGAATCTGCAGCTCCCAGTGACTTCAGTGGGGTTTTTGGGTGCTTAACCCTTCCAAATATTTGGTTTAAGTATGGATTTAGGAACCAGTTCTAATGCCACTCAGGAATTCCTGGGAACTGTTGATATACCCTTTGAAGTTAGGCTAGATGTTTTTGTTCTCAATATCCTTCAACCCTAGTCACATTAGACATTCTCATTTTAAAAGTTTGTGTGCATATCACTGAGAGCTTGACATGGCCTAATTTTAGTGTGCAATGTTTTAAAATATACATGAATACAGAAAACACAGTTTGGTACACAGTTATTTAACATGATTTGCAGACCTGTGAAAGGCTGAACCTTCAAAAATGGTCGTTAGGTAGGAAGGAGACAGAGTTCTCCTCTGTCAATGTCCATTATGTGCCCAGAACTAATGATAGAAACACTATAGCATTTAGAATCTATAAATATTTGCCATTCACAAGCATTTTCAGAATCTCCCAGTTTCAGAGCCACATCTATGTTTAATAACCCTTAATCATCATCTAACTGCACACACTTAAGTGAAATCAACGAACACTAAATGTGTATCCGGCCTTATGCAGGTACATGGCACAAGGAGCTTCTCACTTTTGTGCCCCTCCAGAGAGATCAGACACAACCCTAGTCCTTGTGCTCAGAGTCCTAACAGCAACCCTAGCCTACCTTAAAAAGGTGAAAGGGAGAGGGCCATTCCCCTCCTCATCTGTAACATCCTGCACAGCTGGGCCTATACTGAGTGGGAAGCACATATTGTGCCGTGTAAAAGGGTGTAAGGTAGAGCTCTGTGAGCTCTGGTTCACACTTCCAGATGTTCATTCATTTACTTCAGCTGGGAATCTGGCCTTCATGTCTAAATCTAATACAATGTCCCGCAGAGTTCCCATTGAGACACTATGTATCTGTCCCCCCACACAACATGGCAGCGGCTGTATGACCACACCAAAGCCCATTCCTAGAACAGTTTACATTTTAAGGATTACTCTGCATTCAAAAGTGAAGAGATGACATAACAGTGAAACTATTGCTGCCATGATAAGTTAGGTCACCTGGCTGATGCACATGTTGAGGGGCAAGATAGGTTATAAACAGATCACTCTTTGTACAGATAAAAATGCTGGATGCAATCTCACTGCAACTCTAACCCTATCTCCTGTCTGGAAAGATCACATATTTCCTCAGATGTGTCTAAAAATGATTAAGTGGTCTTACAATATTGTTGAATTAAAAATTTATAGTTCAAAATAATACTTGGGGTACTGAAAATAACAGGTCTGTTTGTTTTTGGATATTAAACCCTTGTGTTCCATACATAATTGGGACCTCTACAGCAAACATTTCTAAAGAGAAGACTGCTGCTTATAAAACTTAAAATAAACTCTGCATCTATAGAGCTCTTGCTTAACATATACATGCACAAATTATAATACATTCAAGCAACCAAATAGGCAACTTACTGCTTCTTTCAACGCCAAACTCTTTCCCACTCAAAATATGGTGCAGGAGATTTTTCATATCAAAGGGGCTTAGATTCATTAAACTTTCTGAGGCTTCTTCACCTAGTGAAAAAATACTATACTAGGTCATTCATACTATAGTTTTTTCTAGGAAAACAGGGTTAATTCCTAGTTATGGTCTGTTATTAATGATTGGGGTTTTTTTAAAAAAAGGAAAAAAGAAAAAAAAAGTAGTTGACAAACTCTGAATAATTAATTGTCCTAAAAGGAACCCTAATTATTATTTGAACTTGGGTTTGCGTGAAACCTCAAAGCTAGTGGATATAACAGCTACCCTTCATCAGGACAGATGTAAGAAACAGTTAAGGCTCCTTTATAAAAGAAAATAGCTGAAACAATAGGATCCAAAACACAAGCCACATGCAAGGCTGCTGGTCAGGGATCTGAACTATGCGGACAAAGAAATTTTCCTGAGGAATGATTGCAACTGCAGAGGGCTGGATATTTTTATTATTGATGGAGCTGTCCATGTAAGAGACAGAAGCAGGAGAAACACCACAGTATCAGCCAGAAAAGGCAGCAAGGAAGTCCCAGACATGGCCAGAGAAGTATTTGTAGCATGACCCCAAGAAAAAGGACAGAGTGCTGGCTGGACAGAGGCTTGGAACCTTGAGCAAAGAAACTATCTTCTGCTTTTCCAGTCTTACGGTGTTATGGGAAACAGGACTTTGTGTATTTTTTTTTGGTAAACAAACAGGTCTGCATAAAAAAAAAATCCTAATTCCATCATCAGTTTCTCCTCCTAATGGAAATAACCCACAAGTTCCCAAACACTGGCTAAGTATAATACTGGATCACAAGCGGTAATATTTTTTTTTAGATCAGTGTGCTCCAGTTTGCCAGGGAGGGTGTCGAAGTCTCTGACTTCATGCCCAGGAGATGGAAAAACTGGGAAGCCCACCAGCTGCTGCTGACTGGAAGCTTCCCACACAGGATTCACTTAGTGTGCCTAGAGACCACTTAGGACACAGAAATCTGGGCAGACCCCATGTCCACTCAGTATCAGCATCAAGATTTGACTACGATTTGGTACCAATTAGCTCTTATTACTTCTGATAATTGCCGCTACTGCTACACAGAACTAACACACCTTTAGATTTTACTGCAGCGTGGGGGTGGGGTGGGGGGCTTGGCAGGAGGAGCTAGGGGAAGGCTGAATGCCTCTAACTTTGTAACTGATATAAAGTTACTTCAAGTATAAATTACCAAAGCATCTAAAGCTACGTCTATACATATAGCACTGCAATGGTACAGCTGTACTGGCAGAGCTACACTCTGCTAATGGGAGAGAGTTTTCCCATTGGCATAAAAAACCCACTGCTGTGAGCGACAACATAGCCCTGTCCACACAGGCGCTTACATTGGCAACTTGTCACTCAGGATATTCACAACCCTGAGTGACACAAATTTTGCTGACATAAGCTGTTGTGTAGACAAAGTCTAAATCTCACTGAAAGTCAGGGTGTATCTAAATTACAAGTGCTACAGCTAGATCACTGCAGTGCTGTAGGGTAGACACAGCTACAGAAACTAATAAATCCATCCTCTTACAACCTGGTAGCCAGGTCAATGGCAGAATTCTTCTGTTGACTTAGTGGTATCAACAGTGCGGTTAGATTGGCCTAACTATAAGCACAGGGCATTACATTTTTTAGAGCCCTGAGCCATTTAGATTGGTCAGCCTAAGGACCTGCAGTTCAGACTTCGGAGAGTGTGAATTACAGCACACACTAGTGCATTGTGCTGTAACTTCCTTGGCCCCTATGTGGGCACTGCAGTCATGAACTAAAACATATCTAGGTCATGTTAATGTAGCCTTTATTAAACAGGACTAAGTTAACACACACTAGGGACCTTTTAGTTCGTGCCTGCACCATCCACATTGGGGAGTTACAGCATCGCACACTAGTGTGTGCTGCAGTTCACGTCCCCATGGTCAGTACTGCGGGATGATGTACACTGTCTAAATGGCTAGGACACTTCTAAAAAGGAGTGTGGATTTTTTTTATGTCAAAAGAATGTTAGGAATGCAGATTATTTTTGAAGTTTGTAACTGTGTGCATTGGATAAAGGATTTAATTAAAAAAAACAGACTGTTTAAGCTGACCTTTCCTGGGGAAATAAAAGCTAAAACTATACACACAAAATTGGGAGTCTGCTTAAAAATAGAATTATTGTATTAGGATTTTTAAAGCCCCCCCCCACCAAGAATGTTTTAAAGCTCCTCCTCAAGAATGTTTCTTTATGGTGTTTATTAAAGGGAGAATTTTGATAAAGATATTTTAAGAAAAGGACTATGCTAAAAGTAAGCAAATTATGTGTCTTGTCCTATGTAACTGAAATGCTGATCCTTGGGGGCAGGAAGAGGAGAGAGATTTGTTTACCACAGTATTATAATACAATTGGTCTTACCTGTACAGTTCAAACTGCGAGCCAGCTCAGTAGCCATCACTTGAATTATTAGTCCAATGCGGAGTCTGAGCATCTCTGCAAAAAGGCTGGGCTGTGACCTGACGTACATAGCCAAATACACCACTATTTCCTGGCATGAGCAAATGAACAAAGAATATCTATTCAGGGGCATTCATCGTAACTCTGGCCAGTACCAGACAACACAAGAAACAGAAGGTACAGCACGAAACAAACCGCACTCCTTCCACGTGTTTTATACCTGGGTAAGGACTGCAATACTGATGTCTTGCCCACTGGCTTCATAAATAAGCTTTGACAACTCTTCAGGTGGCAGAGGGCTAAAGAAAGTGAACCAAACAATTAGGAGTGCTTATGATGCTTGTTATTTTCTATGTGTGTCAACTGTTTGGATTAAGAGGTTTAAATTTGAAGTGTCTAACTTAAAATGCACCAAAACAACTTTGCTTTATAGACCTTCCAGCTAACGGACCCGTGATTCCTTTTGAAAACAACAGTTAATTTGGAAACACTGTATCAGCAGTAGGAACTCTGAAATACAAGACATCCAAACTGAGACGGAGCTAACACTTACGCGGTAATAGTTTTTTCACGCGGCTCAGGTGGCAGGCCCACTGTAAGCTGCTTGTGGTGTGACAGAAGGTCTGTGCATGCCTATTACAGTACAATACAGAAAGCAAGAGAGCCCACTCTGTTAAGTTATATGGCAACAATGATTTTTTTTAATTCAAGAAAAAAAGCATTTCTTTGGTAATTCCTCAGTGTATTTTCATCTGCTACTAAATGTACAGTTCAGAGGCAGATCCTCAGCTATTGTAGATTACATGTACATTAATGTAGATGGAAATTGTCATCTCCCCATTGGCTTCAGTGGACTTACGACAATTTCACCTTCAGTGGTGCTAGCTCTGGCCTATGGAGTATTCTAATCCTTCCTATTATTATTACTTTGTTGTTTACAAGATAAAAATAGATAAAGTTATAAGAAAACTTCAAACTTCATTGGGGGGTGTATGTGTGTGACAGCCAGACAGCCTCTGAACAACTGTACCCCTTCAAAAGAGATTATCGTATGTAATATACTGTCCTATAGTCAGTTTAGGGCTGGTTTACAGTAAGGGTACGTCTTCACTACCCGCCGGATCGGGGGGTAGCAATCGATCTGTTAGTGATGGATTTCTCGCGTCTGGTGAAGACGCGAGAAATCGATCGCCTGCAGCGCCCCATCGACTCCCGTAACTCCAGCTTGATGCGAAGCGCAAGCCGGAGTTGACGGGGGAGCGCACCGCCGACTGCCGCCGCCATGAGGACGGCAGGTAAGTTGGCTGAAGATACACAACTTCAGCTACGTCAATAACATAGCTGAAGTTGTGTATCTTCAGTCGATTCCCCCCCACCCCCCGAGTGAAGACCAGCCCTAGGGGGAGGGATCGAATGAAGATACGCAACTTCAGCTACATGAATAACGTAGCTGAAGTGGCACATCTTCAGCCGACTTACCTGCCGACCTCATGGCGGCAGCGGTCGGTAGAGGGCTTCCCGTCAACTCCAGCTTGCACCTCTCGGCGAGCTGGAGTTCCAGAGTCGACAGGAGCGCCGTTGGCGATCGATTTATCATATCTTAATGAGACGCGATAAATCGATCACCAAAAGATTGATCACTACCAGCCGATCCAGCGGGTAGTGAAGACATACCCTTAGACACTGTAATTAATTTCCAAATAGGTACTGCCCCAACAGTCCTGCTGTATGTTACCTTCTTTATGTTGGTACAAAGGTAGGACTGGTGTTTGGTTTAACAGATATAAAAGCCCATTGAGAGCAGAGCAGCATTTCCCAACTGCACTGAGAACTAACCACACCCTGTTATCCTCCCCTGCACTGTGTTGTCAGAGTCCTAACATCCTAATCTATATATTTTTCAATGCCCCCATGCCCAGCTAGTACTTTGTGACCCCTCTAGGAAGACAGGAAAAGAACATGCTTCACACTTAGGGAAATGGTGCAGTACAGCTATGACAAACTGTTCACTGTAGCCTGTGTGCGTGTGATGGTCAAAGCGCTGCAATACCATTGCACAGGATGAAAAGCAAGCCAAAAAATGGCTAGGAATGATAGCAATATGCAAATCTCAGGAACTTACTGTAACTAAGTATAAGCAAGCCAATTGGAGACTTATTTATGACAGCTGAAAGGAAATACCTTTTAATGATCAGGATGAAATCAATGGCCAGGTTTACATTAAAAACTTACATCAGTATAACTATGTCACTCAGGGGTGTGAAAAATCTACACCTTGAGCTATGTTGTTATACTGACTGAACCCCCGGTGTAGACATAGCTACCACCTCTCACAGAGATGGATTAACTATGCTGGTGGGAAGACACTCTCCCATCAGTGTAGTAGCTTCTTCACTAAAGCGCTACAGCAGCACTGTACATGCAGACAAGCCCAATATATAAGCAACTGATCTCTGCCATTTCCTTAAATAGTTTCAGATGTTTTGTCATTCCTTATATTTAAACATATTTCAACTTTAGACTGTAAATTCTTTGGGAAAGGGGTCCTATTTTTGTACTAGCCTATGATTTCCCAGCCATTGCAGGGTCTTAGGCACTGCTGCACCTTGCTCCCTCCTGTTCTCTGCTTTTGGCACATAACAGTCCAGTCTCCTGTGAGCTGTAATACTTTGATTTAATTTCAATTGCTTGTTTAGTGCATGGGTTCTGATGGCCTGTGATGTACAGGAGGTCAGACCAGTTGATCTGGTGGTCCTGTCTGGCCTTAAACTCTATGACTGGGGTTCCAGACACTACAGTAACACAAATAAATAATTATTATAATCAAGACACTTTTTTATTTTTTAAAAAAATCTTCATTCAACCTTCTCAAGCACTGAAGAACCTTTCTAGTCTCACATCACTAATCTACAATCCTCAAGTCTCCAAATAACCAGGCATCCTCATTCAGATTTTACCTTTCTCAGAGAAGTTCAAATGCAGTTTTATCATAAGGTTTTATGTTACTAAGCCTTCATTGATGCTCTAAAATATATTCTTTGCTTTCACACACTTGATGAAAGGTAAAACCAGAATGGGGTAAACATAGGCCACACTGAAATTTGTGTTTTGAGTGTTAATAGACAAAACGATTTGAGAATATCTGTTTTGGGGGCATACAGGAGGAAAGTTGAAGAAATGGTATCAGTTGTGTTTGTTATACCTCAGCCAGAACTTCCACTCTCTTTCTGAGTATACCAGAAATGTAACGAATTAACCCCCACTCTTGATTCAGGCCTGCCTTGCTGTAGAGCTCATTGAGCAGACAATGAACGGTGACTCCATACTGTCCATTCAGCTCTGTATCCCAGTCTGGGCCTCTGCCGGAAGAAAAAGCAGAAATGACAATTTTGGTGCCCAGAAGCAAACAACACAGATTTCTAAAGACCATCCATGTAAAGACAAGAGAGATGGTGAAAGCAGGAAACTGAACTGCTCTATGGTGCCAAGCAGTCTGGCCCTAATCCAGTGGTTCCCAAACTTTAACAACCTGTGAACCCCTTTCACTAAAATATCAAGTCTCGGAACCCCTCCTAAAAATGAATATTTCCAGGGATTTTCTCCTTTACTGGAGTATAAATTATAAAAGCCGTGATCTTGGAAATAGAAAATTTGGTTTTTTGACATGCTTATTACACACTATTTATTATTATTTATTATTGATCATTACAGTATTTTTATTACATTATGAAAACGGCAACACTTTCCCAAGATCTCACTTTTGTAGCTTGTATCACTTTGAACAAGCCTGTTGTAAAACAAGGCTCCTCTGTTTCATCAAGGAGTATCAGATGTGAAACAGCAGGAAGGTATTTAAGAAGCCAACTCAAAGAATTCCTCCTACACAAGCAGCAGTCCTGGCAAACAATGCACATTACAAAAAAGTTTAAACTTGTTCTTCATAATCATTTTAAAAGCAACACTAGCTGCCTATTTAATTTTAAAAACAGAAAAATATATCCAACTACCTTTCCATTTCTTATAAGGAGTCTTGAAGTTGAAATCTCCTCAGTGTGATAGATATGCTTGCTTTGATCTGCTTAGCTCTTGGAAGTCCAGAGGCTCAGGACTGCTGGTCCCGTGCTGCCCAGGACACCTAGGGACAGCTCTGTCCGCCATTAGGGAGTTTTTTCCTGAGACCCTCCTGTAACATTTCACGGACCCCTAGGGTTTCATGAACCCCAGTTTGGGAACCACTGCCCTAATCCAACAGAATACTTGGGAAGGAATTTACAAGCATAGACGGCAATTAGGCACCTATTAGAAGTCAATGGGATTTGGGTACATAAATCTCTTTGGAAATCCCACACTTACATTCTTGCTTAAAGTTAAGCATGTGAGTAGTCTCACTGATATCAACAGAACTGCTCTCATGCTTTAAGTTAAGGATATGTTTAGACATTTTGTTGGATCAGGACCAAAGTGCTCAGCACCTGGCAGGACAAAGCCATATAACAGCAGCCTTCCCCAACAGTGCCTACGACTGCATTAGTTTCTTCAATGTATCAAGGGTTTCTCATATATTTTTCCACATTGCCTTTTTCTCAAGTTGTTAATCAAACTTCCACACTATACCCTATTAGATTTGACATCTTCTGGGCAGCAAAAGAAGGTGGTAATGCTGCTGCTGTCATGGTGAAGGTGTTGAAAGAGGCACTGGGTCTATTTTTGCAGCTGTGTTTGGGATTTGAGAATTTTGCATTCTAGCAACAGGTCACAGGAATCCACTCTAGCAATAGGTCACTCTGGAGAAAACTGCCGGAGATTATACAAATGAAATGATAGTGACAGGCTTCTTGAGAAACTACATTTTTCAAATTTCTAAACTTCTGGAAGAGACATGAAGAAGAGGTTCAAATAAACTTTTTGTTCATCTCCTGTGTTCTTAACTCCCTCCAAGAGTGTCATGATGAAGAACTTCGCTCCCCGTTGATTATGCTTCATAATATTACTACAGTACTCTCCCCAAAACTAATATTGGTGGTAAGAAGTGCATCAAAAGGTGCTTGCCTTTGGAAAGATGATGTTCCTGTGACATTGGCCCAACACAGTGGAAATGTGGTGGGATGATATAATGGGCAAGGGAGAAAAATGAGGCTGCTAGACATAAGCTCAGAAAGATCCCAGAGCCCATAAAGGCCCTGCTGTGAGAAGCAAAACACTGAAGTAAATGAAAGACTATGTGTGCTACAGAGAAAACCCAGCAGTGGGTGAAGTGTCCCCCACCTTTAAGCTAACTCTCTGCCAATATCTTCTAGTGTTTCTTCAACATAAAAAAACACAAATTAGTATATATTCATAAATACACTCTTACAAGACTGCTGTTGGATTAAATTTCTGTTCTGTTCTCATTAATCCTGTTTAACACTGGACTATTACTCTATGTTTAGCAGCTTCAATTAGACATTCCCAAGAATGCTTTGAGGATTGTTGGATTTTAGCCAATGGGTCACTTTAATATGCAAGAAACAAAATAAAAATTCATTAAAACATTTGTACTCTATCCAGACAAGCAATACTCTTTTGTATACTGAAAAATAACACAGCGAAACAATTCTACATCAAATGTCCATGTGCCTACCTACCTGTGTATAAAAATTCTAATCCAACTTCTTGTGAACTTATTGGTGCACAATAACATTGTATCATGTACTGTGTTTTGCAAATATAGAAGTCGTATGTATTTGATTCCAGTGAGCTTTGTTCCAGGCCTCAAGTGCCAGTGCATATTTTATTCTAAACAATTCCTCATCAAGTCCTTGTGTTCTTACCTGTCACACCTAAAATCTGTACATATATGCATTAGTGTACTTAACGTACCTGTAAATATCCCTATAAAAAACAAACTACTAAAGTAGACTGAAACGTTTACAGTATCTATGCTTTTGTTTGGGGAACCTGTAATGGAACTTCCAGACAAGCTGAAGAGACAATTCAGAAAATCCTGGATAACTTACTTTATTATATACAAGATGTATAATATATCTGCTTGATCATGTAGAGTTGGGCACTCCCTCAGCTGTTCAACTAACTTTTCACAATCCAAATCACCATGATCATCTTTGGGCAAGTGCAAAACAGCTTCAGGACCCTGATCATTAAAGACAGAAGAGATTTAAAAAAAATAAAACCACCAACAAAAGTATGAAAGAATAAGTAGATGGAACTTTAACTCACTAGCTCTGGCTACACACTGGAGAAAATAATAATGCACAGTAATGCAATTCCTTATTTGAAATGTAGATACACCATGCAGTTTGCATCAAGCTACAGCAGAGATGGTGACTAATCCCAGAAAATATAGCAGCTAGTGTGGAACATTCTCACTGTGGTCACAAATACTTTTGGTCAGCAGACATATTATAATGCGAGAAAGCTTTTTGGCCAAAGAAACTAGCCATTTTGTAACAGCAGGTAACAAATTATTCTCATCTCTCTCCTGTTATTTGTTATTAACTTTATAAATCAGATGTGCATGGGCACTGATCTTTTTAACTAACAAATTTAGTTGAAACCAAGTAAAAGTAGATTTCCCAACAAGTTCTGTTGGTTTCTTCACCTGTACTTCTAAATGGCGCTTCGCAAGAGAAGATATTGCCAATGTATGAATGTATGAAATGAATTGAACTCACATGAGGGAAAATTGTGGTTAGATGAAAGTGATTCTGTATAATAAACTGTTGGGTGCTGCATGGCTAATGCATTCAGGACTATATCCTTTTTCCACATGCATAAGCGAATAGTGGCCTTTGAACAGAAGAATCCTGCAAGGGGGTGGAATCCCATCCTTCCAGGATATGAAACATTTTACAGCTGACAGTGCACTCTTATGACTGCAGTAGCCTCTGTTGGAGCGGTATCTCCATCCTGGTGGGGTTTGTCTGGTAAAACTACATAGCCACCAGCTATGCACTGTCCTTTCACAAATCCCCCTCCCCACACACTGCTGTGAATTGAATTCCTTGGAGGACAGCTCCATGGTGGATGGGGAGTGCAGACCACACTAAGTTCCCAATATGCTGTCCCTCCATTGGTCTGGGCTCATGGCCTATCATCCGTAAATGGCTATGAAGAGATTTGCCTCTAAAAGACAAGTACAAGTTATTTTACTATGGTTTTGCTAATGTTAAAGGAAGCATTTCATTCAATAACATACAATTAACTATAATTTTCAAACAAAGTCCCCTTTAATGGCCAAAAATTCATTCCAAATACAATCTTCCAGAACTTATTGTATAACCATTCCACTAGCTCACCTTCACTTCAAGAGGATGTGGGGAATCAACGAGATTCAGAGATTTCCGGTGAGTGTTCAAAACTTTAGTTGGCAGAGACATAGAAACACCTGAAAAGCAAAACAATCTAAAACCACATGCAAAGGAAATGCAACATCTGGTAACAGAATAATACTGAATGAAAATGTTAGAACCACCTCCAGCAGTCAGAATGCAAGAGCCATGCTGTCTGGGACGTGGTACACATAACTTACACACCAAGCTTCACACTCAGGTTTTTATCTTGGCGCCTTAACAGAGACTGATCCAATGTTATTTATCATATGGTAGCACCCAAAGGTTCAAGCAAAGTCAGTACCCCATTGTGCTAGATTCTTTACCAACACCCAGTAAAAGACAGTCTAGGCACCAAAGATCCTACAGTCAATGCAATCTAGCAGAACGCTTAAGAGTGTGATAAACTTTAAGCAGAAGAATAGTCCAACTAAGGTAGCACAACTCATGTGCTTAAAGTTAAGGATGTGCTGTCCTTGACTGGGATCTAAAATGACAAAAGACAGGTAAAGACAAAGAGAGTGGGATAATAGAAGCAAAGTGATGAGGGTAACGAAAAGCAAACACCTGGTAATTTCACATTGTTTTTTTATTATAGCCCCAGGACAGGCGATTTGTGAAGGACGAGGGAGGGGTTGCAAGTGCTTTAGAGGATAAAATTAAAATTCAAAATGATCTAGACAAACTGGAGAAATGGTCTGAAGTAAATAGGATGAAATTCAATAAGGACAAATGCAAAGTACTGCACTTAGAAAGGACCAATCAGCTGCACACATACAAAATAGGAAATGACTGCCTTGGAAGGAGTACAGTAACTCCTCACTTAAAGTCATCCCAGTTAACATTGTTTCATTGCTGATCAATTAGGGAACATGCTCATTAAAAAGTGTGCAATGCTCCTTATAATGTAGTTTGGCAGTCACCTGATTTGTCCACTGCTTGCAGAAAGAGCAGCCTGTTGGACCTAGCTGGTGGGGGACTTGGAACCAGGGTGGACCAGCAGCCCCCTTGTCAGCGCCCTGCTCCCTTAAGTTCCCTGTGTGGCAGCCACCCAACAGGCTATCAATTGCCGGGCAGTTCAGTTGTCCCTCCCCCCACTGCCACGTGCTGCTCCTGCCCTCTTAGGAAGGAACAATCAGCTGCACACACACAAAATAGAAAGCGACTACCTAATAAGGAGCTGCTCCCGGAAGCCTCCTGCTTGCTATGCAGGGGAGAGAATGGGGTGCTAATGTCAGGGTGTCCCCCTCCCACTGCTCCTGTCCCCCACTCCTTTACCTCATCAGGCCACCTCCACAGAGCAGGGTCTGGGGAGGAGACAGAACAGGGCTCAGGATGGAGGGAGCTTGCTGGCAGCAGCTGCTGTCTCAACTTGCTCATCTACTTAAAAAGGCAATGTACTTAGAGTGGGCTCTGCGTACATAAAAGAGCAATGCACACCTCTCTCTCACACACACACGGCGTATGTCTGTCTCTCTCTGCCATGCTGTATTCCCCATCTTCAATTCGTGCTGCCTTGTATAGTGTGAGGATACATTAACAACGTGTTAATCGTAGCAGTAAGGCATTCCCCGGGAAATATCCCATCCTCTTCCACCCTTTGACTCCACCACTTCAACCAAGCTTCACAATCATCATTATTGTGTACTGTATTAAATTGTTTAAAACTGGTACTGTGTATGTGTGTGCACATATATAAAATATAGTCTTTTGTCTGGCAAAAAAAAAAAATTCCCTGGAATCTAACTCCTCTATTTACATTAATACTCATGGGGAAGTTGGATTCGCTTAACATTGTTTCGCTTAAAGTAGCATTTTTCAGGAACATAGCTACAATGTTAAGCGAGGAATTACTGTACTGCAGAAAGGGATCTGGGGATCATAGTGGATCACAAGCTAAATATGAGTCAACAGTGTAACGCTGCTGCAAAAAAAAGTAAACATCATTCTGGAATGTATTAGCGGGAGTGTTGTAAGGCAAGACATGAGAAGTAATTCTTCCGCTCTGCTCCACTCTGATTAGGCCTCAGCTAGAGTATTGTGTCCAGTTCTGGGCGCCACATTTCAGGAAAGACATGGACAAACTGGAGAAAGTCCAGAGAAGAGCAACAAAAATGACTAAAGGTCTAGAAAACATGACCTATGAAGGAAGATTGAAAAAACTGGGTTTGTTTAGTCTGGAGAAAAGACTGAAAGGGGACATGATAACAGTCTTCAAGTACATAAAAGGTTGTTACAAGTAGGAGGGAGATAAATTGTTCTTCTTAACCTGAGGCTAGGACAAGAAGCAATGGGCTTAAATTGCAGCAAGGGTGGTTTAGGTTGGATATTAGGAAAAAATTCCTAACTGTCAAGGTGGTTAAGCACTGGAATAAATTGCCTATGGAGGTTGTGGAATCTCCATCATTGGGGATTTTTAAGAGCAGGTTGGACAAACACCTGTCAGGAATGGTCTAGATAATACTTAGCCCTGCCCTGAGTGCAGAAGACTGGACTAGATGACCTCTTGAGGTCCCTTCCAGTTCCATGATAATACTAATATATATTATTTATATAGGGCCTGATCCAAGGTCCACTGGAATCTTTCCATCAACTTCAATGGACACTGGACTTCCATATACATTACATGTCTATTTACAGATGGGTATAGCTGGTAAATAATCTAATAGGCCTTCAATCTATCCACTATTGTTTATAATGCAGCCCTTTTTTCTATTTGTTCTTTTAATTCTGGAGTTTATGTACATCAACTTGCATTAAAGATGTTTCATTTCCCAATGTCCTTACTAAAAAAAGTTTTCAATCCATTTTAAAACAACACAAATGTAAAAAACCCCAATATATCTGATCACATTGTTGTATCCCTCTTCCCTTGTCGTATCCCTCTTCCCTTGTCATCTTTATCTGTCTTATTATTGTAGGTTCTACTCAAAAACGGCACCTAAATTGGTCTAGTTGCACTGATTTCATATTGTCCATTTGGATTACATGTTTAAATTCCGTGGCATGTTAATTGCACAGTTACCATTAAATGACATAGGACTGTGGGAATAATGAAGCAATCATACTGAAAACAAAATAGCACACAACCTTGTTACTTTCTAGCAACTGCAATTTACTTGCATCACCTATTGTCAAATTCTGTTATTTATATTTATCACATTTATCATCCAGTAAGAATTGAAAAAAATCAGAGAAAACATACATGGAACATCCAAACCCTTTGCCTTGGCCATTATTGACTGTATCTCTCGCATGGAGTGAACAGCACTGAACACATGAGGCTGATTAGCATTCTTTGAAGTTGGAGGAAGGTAGGATTTAAGTGTCGTGCTTTGCAGCATATCATTTATATACTGGTCCAGCTCATCTTCGCTTTCTGGAGACAGAGACAGATCGAAAAGGCTTATTAAAACAAATTATTGGAAATATTTACATATGCTCTGCACACAGCAACTGACCATCAACCGTCAAATGGACATATGCTCCCTTTCGATGATTTGATGCCTTTTAGAGGCATATCATCTTTTTTTCCACTGAAAAATAACAGAAAGGCAAAAAAGACTGGAGATTACCTAGAAAAGGAACACTTTCAACTTCAATTTTTTTTAAATTTAACAACTTGAAAAAATATCCTGTTTCTAATAGATTTCTCTTTTTAACTAGAACTTCCTGGATTTTTCCTTCTTTTTTTTTTTTTAAAGCAGGGGAGGTGGTTCTCCAGCAGGTGTTTGGATCTTTTGGCTGGGCCATAGGGCAACACTACCACACATGCTCATACACACACCTAACTTCACTGTCAGTTTTGCTGCTGCTATTACTGGTAAACACCCTCTTAATAGGGCTGAAGGAAAACGTGCACATGAGCTCCCCTCCTGAAGAAATACATGAGTATTGTCACCCTATTAGTGCCTGAAACACACAGCAACTGACCATCAACAGTCAAATGGACATAAAGTAAACAGGGAAAATATAGATCTTTTTCCACCCCTCTAAATTAGATATTATAGTAATTTAGGAGTTAATTATAACAGGACACACAATACTTCCAAGTTAAAGATTGTTACCTTTGTTATAGAAATCATCTGGATAAACTTCTAGTTCATATCCACTTTCAGGACTATCACAGCCATCATTAGAATCATCGAATAGCTTTCCGTCACAGTCTGGATCCAGGAAGCTCAGATGTGTAAAGAATGAGGTGGTAAGAAAATCTGACAATTTGCCTAGCTTTACCCTGCAAACAAGAGAACATGTAAGAAAGAATTAACATCCTTCCATTTTTATACTGGATTGTGCTTCATTGGACAAGCATGGAAACCCACTCAAAATCCACCCAGGCCCACTGTCACATCCACATTTGGTAATTAGGTAATAATTGATACCACCAAAGAAACAAAACAATAAATGTGCCCACTAAATAATCACAGATCTGGTGGTTGCTGTTGTAGCTATTATTATTTATTGTCTTATAGTAGTGCCTAGAGGCTCAAATCAAGGTCACAGTCCCATTGTGCAAGAAACTGTATATACCTATAGTGAGAGAGAGAGAATTTTATCTTTTTGGAGCAGGAATGAATTCCCACAGAATGGTACTTGTTTAATGGAAAAGGGTTTAGCACCATTGAGACCAGGAGTTCAGTCTCATCTGACAAAAATTAAAAGCCACAGGTAGGATGGAAAGCTCGTTTAAGACTCCGAGAGATGCCCATAGTGGGAAGTTTAGTAGAAAACTAGTGTGGAAATAATAAACAAATAAGCATCATATACATTACTTTTATTGGGAAGGGAGAGAGAGGGGGGAGTGTACACACATTCATACATACTCATATATAATGCACCTTTAATTTCAAAAATTTGATAAGTATTTTAATGAAGATCATTGCTTTTAATCCATGTTTCCGAAAACCCACAAATCCCCAACATTCAATATTGATGCTTAATTAAGATTGAATTTCAAGCCTTGGAAATCTCAAAAGAACAATCTGTTAATAAAAATGATGGATGTTAGATCTGTAGGCCTGACTCTGCTAAGAACTTTACATTGCTGTTATTTGTAGATCCAACTAGTGACTAATTCCCAAGTAACAATTCAAACTGAAATTCATCCCTATGGAGAGGGCTAGCACAAGACCTATACACCATTCAGATCTTCAGAACAGGGAGGCTTAAATGGTACTTAATTCAAAGAAACAATGGAATAATTGTTTTTGAATAGTGATATTACCTTGCCCCTCCAAAATATCCATCTTCTAATTTTCTTATGGTTGCAAGCACTGCTGGATCAATGTCGGAGCCATCATCAACTAGAAAGAAATATGAAAGTTTTATTTAGTTTGGGAACAAATATCTATTTAATATTTTTAAATCACTTGACCAGTTTAACATGATCAGTTTACTTTTAAGTAACAAAAATAGTTTTGATTTTAAAATGGATATTGAGTCATGATTAGGATCCCAATTGTGGTTACACAGCTGTGTGTGATTGAGTCCTTAGTTGAACTGGGGACTAGTGTTAGTGTTTAGGAACATTTTTAAATATGGCCAGCAGGTTCATGGACTGACTGTCCTCTTCAACACAAATTAGGCATAGATTCAAGACACAGGCCAAGAGTGCTATAAAGGCAGCACACAACTCTAATTTATTCAAAAGCATTGATAACAAGTTTCAAATAGAATTTCTATCAAGTGTTCCTTAGACAGAAACAGGACGGGTACAGTGGGGAGATGCAAGGATAGAAAGGAGGGGTAAAAAACCCTTATAATTCCTTATAAATGATGATGCTACCATTCAAATATTGCACAAGCCAGAGGAAGTCAAACATATATTCTTAATGTTTAGAGAAAATAATGATAGACATGCAATCTGCCTGTTCTCAGATTCACCCTCCTACTCCTCCACACTAATCATCTAGGCCTGGGATAGTCACAGAGACAAAATCAAATTTACTGAGCATGGTGCGGGTGATGGGAAAAGTGAGGGTTGGTCTTCCAGTCATCCTCCAGCAAGAGGTGAGGTAAGCCAGCTCTGTTCTGAGCATCTCCACAATCATTCGATTGTCTAGAGCCAGGTAGAAGTGGTGCTGATCAGTAAACTGGAGAGCAGAAAACATGCAAGTTAAGTCTTTACCAGTGCTTGTATTCTTTCAGTTTTCTTTTTTCGTTTTCATTCCTTAAGTCATGTATAAAAGCCCTATAGACATCACTAGGCTGAAAAGGAAACAGCCCTAATTAACCTGGCCTTGCATGGTATTATAATGAAAATTTACTAGTCCAAGTATAAAATCTACTTTCCTACCCTTAGACTGGTGATAATGAAAAAAATATTTCATTTGTCCATGAACAAGAAATTATTTAGGATAGACCTGCAAATTCACGATTATCAGCTTTACAGCCACAGATGCGATTATCCGTGGACTATTTTTGCAGATTGCGGATGGACGCAGATCCAAATTTTATATCCTTGCAGGGGTCTAATTACGAGTTCTGGGACAAGCACAATTTTCCAAGAATGAATGACAGGAACCTATAATAAGGCTGTACTTAGAAGCATGTAATATTTTATTAAATGGATAAAAAGGACTATTTATTCTAAAATACTGGCTTTTTCTTGCAAACATATATTCAAAAGTACTTTTAAGAGAAAAGAGAGAGACTAGATTTCCTTTCTGTAGTATTGCAGGCCATGGTGATGATATAATGCACAGAGCAGATACCACGCTCCTGGAGTTTATAATTCCTGACATGATAAACTGGAACTACACTTTCAACTGAAATAATTAGTAGAAAGATTTATTAAGTGAGCAGCTCTTCAGATAAACTAATTATCTCTCTCTCACTTTTTTTTTTAGCAGCCAGAATTGTGGAGAGGGCAGTGATTTTGTACTATTGATCTAATGTGCTCTTCACAGTATCATAAGCCTATAGGAGCTTAGAGACAGAAAGGGCTATAACCGCATTATTATTTGGCTGCCATCCAACTTCTATAAAAGAGCAAAGCAAAGTACAGCTGCTTTATCAATCCTGCTGAACCTAGAGTGAAGTCACAAAGAGAATCACTAGGCATTAAGAAAGAAGAAGTTTTCCTATTGTTTCAACATGCTCACCTGAGGGGTAAAAGTAAATATTTGATTCCGTATCACGTACAGTTTGGATGTTCCAAGCACACCAATATGTCGGTAAGGCCGGCCACTCAGGTTCATGCTCTTGTTTCGGCCTGTAAAAATAAAAAAGATCTAATCTAATATTTCCTTTTCTTCTCCAAGTATCTACAAGTATTTAAATCCTATGACATAATTTTCTATTAAATGTGATCAAATCTTCAATCAGGGACACCTGTTATGTACAATAAACAGAAACAGAGAATAGCTCCAACTTGTATGGCGTTAGCACTTACATTAAAAGTTTTCTACTCACCCACTATCATAGGATCTGATCTTATAAAACCACAATTCTGATTCGTTAGGAGCCTGATTCAAAGGCCCTCTAAAATCAGTGGAAAGTCTCCCAGGAATGGACTTCAGTGGGCTTTGGATCAGCACGTATCAGAGATCAGGGCTAGATTTTCAAAAGTACTCAGCAACCAGCAGCTCCCACTGAGTACATGAACTGAGCTCTGAAATCTGGCTCTCAACAGATTACCGCAATTGTAGTATTTCACTGTAAAGCGTCTGCTAGAATTTTTTTAAGAAAGCGATGGATCCATGAGACGATAAGAAAGTTATAGCACATGCAAACGTGACACTGATGTTCCTGGTTTCAGCTATGTTTTCCTTTTTCAAATTATTTCTGCATAACAATTATTTGCACTAAAAATTCTGCATTTCAAAAAAACAACCACCAAATCAGTCACATTACACAGAGGAAGATATACAGACGCACACATGGAGGACAAGATTCCTCAATTTCTTTTAAAATCTGAACAAAAAGGAACACAAGCCCTAAAAAGAGTACAACAAACAAGAAATTAGCTGATCCAGTAAAGCTATGAAGCTCTAGCTGGCATTTCATGCTGATGCTGGCTAGCCAAATGTTCACAGGGTAAAATACCTTATAGATTTCTACGGGAAAACAACAAAAGGTATACATGAACACACACTGATTTGTCAGGAAGCCAAATAAATCCATCTACAATGAATGACAGGCAGCACACCAAATGAAATGAGGTACGTTTGCAAAAAATTGAGAAAACCTCACGCTGTATCAAAGATCACAAGTATCTGGCAATCCCTGTTTTTAATATAGTACATTTAATTCTTCTCCTCTGAATTTAACCACTGAATTGAGTAGAAGAGAACCCTCCCTCTCACAGCTGTGCCCTCTGCTCTTCCCAGTACTGCACACAGCACTTCTCTTTTTTTCTGCTGGGTCAGACACAAATACAGCCAAAGCACATCTGTCCTATTTAGGAAAAAAGCAAATCACAGCTACTCTATGAGACCTTGACCCTATATGGTTCTTTCTGAAGCCATGAGAGTTGCGAGTGCTCAGCACTTTGCAGAATTAAGCCCTCAAATTCTGCCTCAGGAACAGACACTGTTTCTACTATAGCCAGCAGATTACACCTCCCACCGACAGAAGGACTCCACCCACTTCAATCATTCTACCTAAACAGTTTTCGAGTTTCAACAGATGGATTCTACCTAGTAGACAATTAAATAAATTCTTGAGAAGGAAATAAAAGTTATTAAATCCACTAGGCCAGACTCACTTCAAGAGTCCAACTCGTGCAAGCATCTGGGTGTGAGGGCCCCAAACAGCAGAAAGACCACTGGAGTGGGTAGCAGTGACGAGCTACCCACACCTGCTATCCAGCATGTGAGAGCCAGCTCAGCCATATAGACATACCCCACCCTCCAGCTGGAATGAACCCCTATTCTGGCACAGTGGTCCCATGAGTGAAGAGGGATACACATGCCCACTCTTCCCTTCATCTCAGGCATTCATCTGGCCCACCATGTGCACTGATATCAGGGGCAGGGAGTATTATTCTTCATTCTAGCCAATGGACCAAGATGAAGTCCTCTTTGTATCTTTAAACGCTTTGGCTTCTGCAGCAGGCAAACATAACCCTGATGCTTTTCCCAAACCACCTCCAGGATGGGAGGGATTACCACTGCAGAATGAAGCGGCAGGTTCTGAACTCAGATCTTCAAATTCTTGGGAAGGAAGGGGGGTGGAAGGAGGGATCACCAGGAGGCTAGAACCATCTTCAAAGAGCGCTCAACATGCAGCTGTCAGATAACATGGCAGTTGGGGATCCCTTCTAGTGGAGTCATGTGCCCCTGGTCTAAGGGCTCCCTTGAAAGGGGTTTCTGGGAGCAAAGGGGACCTTCAGCTGTATTACATTTTTCATTTTGGTTTTCCCAAAGGTCATGGGGTTGGAGTGATGCGCGTCCCATTAAACCTGTTACAGACCTTGACCTTCCTTTCCCTTCAATCCCCATCTCCAGTGTGAGCTCTCTACAAGTCAGGAAGGAGCTGATGGTGCCAAAATAGTACATGATTCCCCTTCTGCTGAGTGGGGGGTAGATCACATCACAAAGGGAGACTAATTTACAATTGCTGACAAAGCAGTCATTGTTAAAACAACAACATTGTTTCAAGTTAGCCTTGTCTCATGTCTATCTGCAGGCAGATAGACATGAGAATTAATGTTATCCCCTCCTGCCTTTTTTTTCTTCCGAAGTAGTGTGGGTGATTTCCTCATGTAAAATATATACTTTACGAGATTTATTTATATCTCTGCTCAAGACCCAACATCTTAAGACAAGCATCTGAATTTTGGGCTGCTTATCTGAGCCACTGGACAACTCTTGAGGTTTCCTCACGCACTATCTACAAGTTGGATTCCCAATGGAAATACCCAAAGGGTGGCACTGAATACAGTCCACTGTGAATTTCCCTGCCTGGCTTAGAGAGGATTTGCCATTCCTGATCCACTCTCATACTGGACTTAACATTGAAAAATAACATCTATGACGATACCAAGCAAATCTGGGAGCGGTTTGAACCAGGTGAAGTGTGTGTGTGTGTGTGTGTGTGTGTGTGTGTGTGTGTGTGTGTGTATCTATTACACTTTACAAAGCCCCCAATCTCCTCTGGAAAGGAGTGTCAAAGGACCCCAAGGTTGAAGTTCTAGGGGATTTAGATGCTTAATTTCAGGTTCTTTCCAAAAAACCCAGCCTGTGTCTAGAATTAGCCCCTGCAGAGAACCAGCTTCTGACAGTCTGAAACTCCACTAGAATAGAGCACACAAAAACTACTATGTTGGCCACCAGCTCACAAAGTGAACATATTCTTCCAATAGATCCTTTACTTAAGGCATCAGTTCATATTAGTATATTCATTACTAGTTTTTATTTTAGGTGTTGAATATTTCACCACCACATGCACACAGCAAATAAAAAGTTAAATAAAAAGAAACAATGAGGAGTCCGGTGCCTGAAGAAGTGGGTTTTTTACCCACAAAAGCTTATGCCCAAATAAATCGGTTAGTCTTTAAAATGCCACCAGACTCCTTGTTGTTTTTGTGGATACAGACTAACACGGCTACCCCCGATAAATAAAAAGAAAAAAATGGGGGCAGGAGAAGTGGAAAAGAAAAAGAAATAAGGTTTCACAACTACCATGCACTTTTAAATTCCTGCACCTACCAAGCTTGGCATAAAGGTGACTCAGGATCCGTGCTGGCTGCACTCGGATTGGATGGATGTCTGCAATGCTCTGAACACGGATTCCACGGTGTCTCAAAAGTTCCTTAATTGCATTTGATTCTGCCAAGACAGTTACTATACAACAGAAAAGAACAGCTGAATTATTTTAACCAGAAGTGACAAAGAGTTCTGTGGCACCTTAAAGACTAACTAAAAGTATTAAAGCATAAGCTTTCGTGGGCTAATACCCACTTCATCGGATGCATGCAGTGGAAGTATCCAGGGGCAGGTGTAAATAGGTAGGCAAGAACCAGGTTAAAGATAACAGGGTGGGTCTAATGAGGCTGAACCAGCTGTTATCTCTAATCAGGGAGGGTGGGGTATTCCTCTAGCAGCTGAACTGAAGGTGTGAACAGTGAGAGAAGAGAAACTGCTCTTGTAGTTAGCTAGCCATTCAAATGATCGCATTTGCAGAGCCATTCAAATGATCTGTTCTGCAATGATCGGTGACTTCATTGGTCGCTTCTGCAATTCCAGACTAACACGGCTACCCCTCTGATTCTATTTTAATCAGAGTCGTTCTCCTTTACTCTGACATCACCCATCATTGCTATTTACCCACCATGTTGGTGTCTCAAAATGCTAAAGGCTGTATTCTTTCTTGATTTGCCAACCCCAGTTACACTACTGGGGATGCAAGAATGTGCCCAACAGCATTTGGCATGTCATTTCCCCAGATTTCTCAGCTTCTCTCCTCCCCACAAGATGTCGCTGTAAGACACTGTAGTAAGCCAATTTATTTGTGTCAGTGAGACACAAATGCTATGAACACTATTTATTATTTCTATAGCAGTAGCATGCAGGTGCCCCGATCAGGATCAGAGTCCTGTTGTGACAGGTGCTGGACAAATACAGAGGAAGACCCTACCCAAGGAATTTACAGTCTCAGGCCTTGATCTTGCAAACTGCTCTGTGTGGGGTTTTGCCAAAGTGCATCAGTTTGCTGGGTCGGGATCTAACAACCTAGTATAGACCTGCTAGTTAATACTATTGCATTCATTAATATTGACAAAAAATGAATTTTAAATTTGCAACCATGAATATCTGTACTGGAAGTGAACACTATAAAATTTCTTCTAAAGGAACAGAAACAGTCCCAGGAGACGACACCGTCACTGGTAAGAGAACCCTTCTTCCCTGAGATCCTCGTTTGGAGGAGCACACAGGGTCTGTGCAACAATCCCATAGGTAGTTCTGGGGGAGAGCTAGAGCTGTAAACCACAGGCTTTGTGGCAGTTGCAGAGATAAACTGGACAGATGGCAACTAAGGTCACAAGTGGCAGGGAGGAAGGAGGGATGAAGGCTGCTCCTGATAATCCAGACTCCTGACTGCTTCTCAAGGGATGCACAGATGGGCAGCAGAAGAGCCTTTATCCCTTGATCAGATTCACATTGCTGCCAGGTATCTGCTACATCCCCCTAATCTCACCTTTCTGGCTGCTACTCCCACTGACGAAAGGACCAGGTTCTTTCCTCAAGGGATAAAGTCTCTGTCCCTGCCTCTATTGGACATACTTAAATAGTGGCTGTAAGCCTGGCCGGTCAGCAGCAGCAGCCTGACGGCCTTCTACTAGCTAATTCATCCACAGCCTCCAATAAGTGACTGAGTTTGGGGATTCCCCCAATAGGAAGCCATTACCGTGATCTTGGACTCTCCTTCTGCCCCCACCACACTGGGATCCTTAGGGGAAGTGCAGAGAGCTTAACATATGTCACAGCAACTGTCATGCTGTCTGTTCAGCTTCCTGTCAGATCTGCCCTTGTCATCATCCCGGAGCACGCCCAGACGCCTTTTCCCCAGGAAGCAGATGCAGGGACTGGGAGTCTGGCAAATTCAGTCTTAAACTGCTAACAAAAGAGCTTTCACAACAGAAATAAATTGCAGCAAGCGCCTCTTCATGAAAAAGCAGGCAAAATAAAAACCCCTCCCTCCCAGTTTCTCAATCTCAGATATCATCACCAGAGTATCCACATGCCATGCACTAATTAAGAAACATTGAGCATGCCCAGCAGTGTAGCACTGAATAGCGATCTACCACTTCTCCTTCACTTTACTAGTTGAGCATTTTGATTTATTTACTTTTAATTCTGCCTTTCTTTCTTGAGGGGTAGAACCACACTTTAGCCCAGCAATCGGCAACCTTTGGTAAGCCCCCTGGTGGGTCGAGCAGGTTTGTTTACCTGCCATGTCTGCAGATTTGGCCGATCGCAGCTCCCACTGGCTGCGGTTTGCCTGTCAAGGCCAATGGGGGCTGCAGAAAGTGGTGTGGGCCGAGGGAGTTGCTGGCAGCCGCTTCCCTCAGTTCCTATTGGTTTGGGACAGTGAACCGTGGCCAGTGGGAGCCGCAATCAGCCGACCCTGCGGATGCAGCAGGTAAATGAACAGTCCTGGGCCGCCACGGGGCTTACCCTGGTGGGCCATGGGCCAAAGAATGCCGATCCCTGCTTTAGCCCATCTTTTCACCAGAACGCATCAAAAATGAAATCACTCACCTTGCACCACAACATCAGGTTTAAAAGCAGTTGAAAATCTCCTATTTAAGGGATCAATTTCACCAGTAGCTAGAAACCCCTGTGATAAAACAGAAAAAGAAAGAACCCAAGACACACGCATTTAACATCCAGTCCAATTATAGGAGATCCTCATGTGAATCATCAAACTTCCACAAATGTAACATAACACACCTCTATCCCCTATTTTACTCTGCAGTATTTTCAGTAAAAAACTTTAGTTCTAATTTAAAAAAAATACTGCAGGAAAGGTGTGGTCAGGACTGAAGTCAATCCGTGTGCCAATCTTTCACACCTTAGAGTGGGAGCACCTGCACATTATTTAGTTGCTTCTGTCATTTTTTGACACCAGAAAGTTAATCCTTTACCAAGTCTTTATTGGGCTCAGTCAAGCACTAATATGGGGTGAATCTCAGAAGACCGGAGATTCACTACTGTTTAGACAAGTGCTTGAAATGCCTATGTCAACACCTATGGAAGGGTCTCCCCTGCCTCCCACACTCCAGAGTAGTCTCCAGCTCCTTCCTTGTGACCAATCCTTTTCCTGTGATCCCTCTCAAGCTCTTGATTTTCCTCAGATCTCTAAGACTGGTGGCAGAGTCCAGCAACAGATGTGGCCAGTTCATTGCTTGGTCCTACTTCCTGTGCCTTTCTGCATTTACAGCAGTTTGAGAGCCTGCCCATTATTCTGAGCCCAGAATGCCTTGCAATATTCTCTGCCAAGGAAACCCAAGAATGTACAATGTGTGTAGTTCACAAGAGGCATACATATATGGAGACTATACAATGGTTTAACCGACACACTCTTTGTATCCACAGGAGAAACTCAGGTAACAAATCTCTTGCCCCACAAGTTGAAAATTTCCTTACAATGATGAAATTTCATGTAGCATATATAACCAAGATATGCTTGGTCTTTCAAAGATACCCTTTGGCTTCACTCTATGAAAATGTAAGGTAAAAGATGGACTGAAATGAAGTTAGCTGTAGATCAAAGAGGACAAACACTTTCTAACTAATTTAAGTTGGATAGAGAAAGTGACAGAAACACCACTTACACCTACCCATGGATATGACTCTGCCACAAAATATACTGCATCCAGTTGACACTGAATGAGAGCAGGCTGGACTGGGCAGTACTCAGAGTTCAGTCCATCTCAAAGTGAACTGAAACATTAACTTGCTGGTTTTACAGATAAATTACCTCTGCTAATAGGGAACTGAGGATGTATAAAGACTGGCCCCACAGATGAGGCAACTTTCCACCCGGGACACGATCCACTGAGTGAGGATTTCCATACTCCTCATCCACCTGCCAACAAACATAAGCAAGAGATGAACCCTACCTGGTTATAAGAGATATTACAGACCATATGTTTCAAAATACTTTGTGCTGTTAAGGATCTGCACCTTTCAGATTTTTAAACTTGTCATCATTAGTGAAGACGTATTAGTCCCTCCCACCCTGCTTCCACCTCCTAGATTGCACACCAACCTCTATACAGTCCCTAACCCAGCAGAGCCCCCATGCTGACCAGGACTTTTGGGCATGAATACAAATATAATCATTTACATTTCCACATTTTATTCTTCTCACTCCTATTGTTTTCTTCTCCTCCGATGGTTCTGAATCGATTTTGAGTCTCCTTTCTGATCCCCTGCCAAGTAACCCTTGTATACTACTGATGTAGGTCCACCTTAGCTTCCTGGAATGAAAGCTGCACGTGCACCTCCAAGTACATATTATCCTACCATTACTGTGTTTGTAAAGATGCTTCACAAGGAAAGAAATGGCAAAGTGTTGTTAAAAAGGCCATTAATTTATTTGCACAGTAATAGAATGGTGACTTGACAAGAGAGAGAAGGAGAAGGGAGGGGGAAATACTAGAAAATGTTATTATACAAGAGGCTTTGTAAGATGTGATCTGACACAAAAGGGGTTAGGCAAAGCCCACCCTTCCTACTTCTTGAAATCCCTCCCAGATTTACACTGTTTCCAACTGACGGCCACAAGAGAGGTTCAGTACTGTGCTTGCACATAGCAGGCAGGGAGGTACATCTACACTCTTATTTAGCTTCAGATTTGTAAAGAAAACTGGACATGTCAACAGTCCATCTTTAAATATTCTGGTCTGCACTGGATTTAATATCCTCAGTCAAGGAGGATTAGGAAGTTTTGGAATAGGAAAGAGAGGTTGGCCTAGCAGAAAGGTATTTGATAGGCTAGTAGGTTGAACTGGCAAAGGGCTCAGGCTGGCTGGGTTTGTTGATCAAGGAATGGATTAGGTGGATCTCTAATGGCAAAAGTAAAAAAAAAATCTGATTTATCCGGAATTTATCTCGGACATTCAGGTTCTGAAAAAAAACACACTGATGATCAATACAATATAAGAGGCAGGGCAGAGTTACTTTATTTCTTTGCAGGTGATCTGTTCTCTTTTCAAGGTAGACAGATTTGTTATATTTATCTCATTACAATGGCAAATAAAAGGAAACTAACAACAACAACATTGCAAAACAATTGTCCCTGTTTTCTTCTGCTGACAGATTTCTAATCTGGAATTTTTTGACTAGCTTTAATACATCCACATCCACTCATATAAAAACAGTCTCCATCATTTTTTTGTGTCTCTTTCATAACACTCATATCAGACACCTGGCCATTTGGAAACATGAAAATTTATCAGAGTCTTATCAATGGGAGCTGTGAGATCTTTTTTAATTTAAAAAGTCAAAGCTACTGCACAATCATTTTAGTTAAGTATAGGAAGTGACAAAGGCATTTCTCATACTGCAAACCTATCCTTAACTATAAGAAATGATCATGCTGATACTTTGATATCTGCACTTTGAAAGCTACAAGAGGTACTGCATTGCTACAATACCTTGTCTGGAGGGACAACATACAGCTCTGGCATCAGAAGAATTCCATTCTTTTCTCTAATAATTATTCCCTCCAGTGCCTCTCTGTACTCTTGAACCTGGAAACAAAAACAAAAAAGGGTAGAGAAAGCTCATATTGCCTGAAAAGAGAGAGACAGAGAGAAGCTAATGTTATTCAGCATGGAAAAAACATTAAACAATGCTGCTATCTTATTACTAGCTAATAAATCTGCCGTAATTAATTCTAGGCCTGACTCAAGACAGCGCAGAAGTGACGAGATTACAACGTGCCGTCAAATGAAAGACCTGGATTCAAATTCTATACTCAGTTTCTGGATCAGTGAGCAAAAAATCCTTATTTTAAAAATAATAATAGTTCAGTGTTAGCATAAATTCTCAGTCAGGGTGGGGGGGAAGAATCACCTCCAAGAAAGTCATAACTTTGTTCCCTTTCTTTACTGCTTACATGCAAATAGCGGTCCTCAAAACTTTTCTCTGCTGTAACACTGTTCAAAATATGGAAAAGTTTGTGGACCACTAAGGAAGAGAATGTATTTTTAGATTCCCTTTCAACAGGCCAATACAAATTGCCACTCTAAAAAGTGTGCCAGACCTCTTATGTACAAAGAATTACCATTGTTACTTGTTTTAAAGATGCAACTGGAATGACAAAACAGTTAGACATTTGTTTCTGATTTTGACTTGAATCTCTCCTGTGTGCACAAAGCATTCATTTGATTCATTCTCCTCCATCCTTCATTTAGATTCAGGGAACCTATTTTGCCTTTCAGACATCTTCCAATCTCATCTGTATCAGGCTTTCCAAGATTTTATGATCCAAAATGCATTTGATCTGAGATTTTATTCACTAGTTTTGTTGAACTTCCCATTTTAAATTAATGATGTATCCCCATTAGGTTGTGGGTAGGAGAGAAAAAAAATAAACCATTGAATTACTGATTTACTTATTTTTGAAAGAAAAAGCCAAACAAAAGAAGTTTACATTGTACAGCTTTTGACTTTCTCAGAATTCTTTGGTGAGATTCATAACTGGAATCTGAATCAGAGTAGAACCCATCAAAAATTCTATAATTTCTGGGGGATAAGACTATAAAAAGAAAATAAAAACACAAATAAAAAAATAGCATTGAAAGTAGGGGAAAGCTTTCTTTACAGATATTCAAATGAATAGATCGGCCAACATCAGAAGACGCTATATGAAACCCCCTAACAGATAACTACACAACTGTCCTGCAGGGGAAGTTGCTTCTTGACCACAAGAAGTTAGTGGTTGGCTTACATCCTGAAGCATAAGGGTTGATAACCCTTATAAATGGCTATTCTCTTGGTATTCAAATGTGTCTTGTCCTACTTTGTATCCTATTAAGCTTTTAGCCTCAATGATATCTTGCAGCAATAAATTCCCCGGGTTAATTTTATATTTCCTCTCAAGAAGCTGTGCTGGCATTTTTCTATTATACTATGATCATCTAGGTGTTTCATAATTCTTTCACTCCACTTACATACAAGGCTGAAATGGGGCTTGCTGGTCTGTGATTCTCAGCATCACCCCTAGTGCCACTTTTTTAATGAGAGTACAACATTTGGCCCCCTTTCATCCTCCTGTACACTATGTGATTTTAATCATACTTGTGTCAGTTCCTCAGCCTCCTAACTCTTGAGTTTCTTCAGAGCTCTTTAATTGATACCATCTGGTCTGGGTGACTTGTTGCTATATAATTTAACAATTTCCTGCAGCACCTCCTTGAAATGATGATCATTAAAAGGCTGGCAACTTTGCATTCCCGGAGAGGGAGTGCTTGAATCATCAACGAAAGATAATTAAACTATTCATTCCATCAGCAGAAAAGAAGCTCTTCAAGGGGGGCAGTCCTAATGCACAGAGTCCTGTAGACACAAAAGATCGGGTCTGCAGATGCCGAGCTCAGCACTGGGGGAAAAGGGTCAGGCTACTGCGATCTCACTCTGACAAGGGGTATCATATGTGGAGGGTGAATCCATTCTATTCAGATCCACTTGATATTGCTCCCGGAAAATAGCTCCAAGGGTTTTTGCGCCCCTAAGCAAGCCTCAGAACGGCTCCATTGCTCCCCATGGTTGGGGGAGAGCATTTCTTTCTTGGACTCCCACAGCACCTCCCATGCACAGTCCATCTCAACAGGCACTGTGGAAGGAATTTCCCTAAAACAGCCAACACTGGGATTTAGTGGGGAAAGTAGTCCAGGGAGATATACTCTGAAACAAAGAGAAATAACTGACAGTGCAAACAAGCACAGTAACAGCTATACTGCTTACTGCTTTTCCATTCCAGCCTACCTCAAGCAGTTTGCTCCTTCCTTACCTGAATTTTGTCCCCATTAAATACTCCATCAATTAGGAAGTACGTCCAGAATACTGGCCACTCACATTCTATATTCTCAAACAGTTTGAGCTCGGCAGGATCATAGTGTAACCTGTTTGGATCCTAAAAATCAAATCGTATTCATTTAATATTCTATACATGATATGAACATATATGTGTCACACCTAAACCCTCTAAAACCAAAGGAAATACAGAATAAAGCCACACATCTACATTTATCACCCTTTCTTCTCACATATATGTATCCACAAATACTCAACCAAACCACTATGCAATCCCAGAAACCTAGATCTTATCAAGATCACCTTGATAAGCTCTACCTACTATTTGATTACTCTGTGCATGTGGAATTAATCTTTATTCCCTGTTGGTTTTGATTTTGAGTGTGCTATTATCTGCCCTTAAGAACCATAACCAACCAGCTATAAAAAATGTGTTTGGTTTTGATATTAGAATGGCAAATTATGTTTTCCTGTTAATAATTGTTTTTCTATCATCGAATCTCCTTTGGCCAGGGTTCATTATCAGTGTGGATGTGCTGATATCTGGATTGTATAACACTGTGTACTCTTCCTGATGATGCAGAATCTTAGTTATGATACAGTCTATCACTTTATGTTGCACAAAACAAACAAAATAGGCATGAAGTTTTGATAAATTTGGGTTAAAAAATTCTTCAAAATGTCTACTGAAAATCTGAAGAAGTAGGACCTCTCTTGGTGTTTTGTATCCATCTCGCAGGAAGCGAGCGCAGCCGTAACGCCCCTGGGGAAAAAAAATAACATTGCTGAAAAAGTTGACATTGCACAATTGAAGGTTTTTTTCATTTTATATTACTTGGGGGAGGGGAGAGCTACCTCTTCCTCCTACTCACACCCACTGTGCCCTGCAATCTTTCAGCTAACTGGCAGGAGAAGACGACTCAATTTATTACCTCCTATCCCTGCAAGCAAACAGACCAAGAGAACTCTTACTTGTAATTTGGTGAGAATTTCACTTTTGGTTGCATTAACAACATTCACATCCTCCACTGCAAAAGCTGGGTAAGAAATAATGGATAAGAGTCCAGCATCAATCTCCTTTGATGTGGATGCCCGTGGCAACATGGAGTATAGAATAGACTGAGCAAAATAAAAACACAGAACAAAATATGTAAAACAATCAGCCTCATTCAAGGGATTGTGTCAGATGCAAAAAGAGCCGATAATCAGTGTTCAGAACAGCTGGGAATTTATTGAATGAAAATTATTTCAATAGGAATGGTCAAAGTTACTCAATGGTGGCAGGTAACCTACTTACACAGCATACACAGTGTATTGCATGAAATTGTATGCTGAAGTTCTGGTTTCGCTTAGTCAACATTTTCTCCAAGCAGGGTGCTGCTTATCACTGGCTCATTTGTGCTTCCTTATAGCAAAGGAATCTTGAAGGCTGCTCTTTACCTGGCAATGTTCAACTTCATCAGGAAGGACGTGAATCATGGACTTGCTCCCCCCATGGGCTCCAAAAAGGTCAAGTTCATCAATTGCTTCCAGTGCAGCCTTCAGAAATACAGACACATGTTAATCCAGATTTGTGCACTTCCCACTTGATCCAATGCCCATTGAAGACAATGGAAAGATACCAATTGACTTCAATTACTCGATAAGAAAGTCCTTCTGACCTCACTCATTTAGAAAAGAGAGTCATATTGTATGCATTTAGATTTAAGCAAACATAAAATGACTCCCCACATTTTCCATCAGTTAAAAGTTCAACGCACAATGTGTGGCGTACAGCGGAGAGGCTGACAGAGGGAATTTGCCTGGGATCTGTCCGAGAGGAGGTACGCTAAGTGTTGCATTAGGGGGACTGTGTTGGTGAGCATCTGAGTATCTGTTGCAGAGACAGTGTCAGTTTGACCATGTGCTTGACTATTTGCTTGAGAAGTGTGAATTGGGAGGGCTTTGTTCCAGGTGGGCCTTGAGTGGGCCTGACTGTTATAAAAAGGCAGTCAGATGTGAATCAGCTAAGTGGCAAACAGCCAAGAGGCTAACAGAGGGAATTTGTCTGGGAGTTCATCTGGGGGGAGCCCACTGAGGCTTTCATCTTGCAGGCTTTTCCGACTAGTTACTTCAACAGCTAAGGAAGCTCTTAGAAGGAAGATACTATGGATGATGAGTGATCAGCTGTTGTGATCTGCACAGGATGTGCCATGTTTGTCTTTCTTCCACAGGACAGAAGCAACTTTGTCCATAGAAAGTGCAAGCTGGTCTCCATATTGGAAGAGAAGGTTCAAGGTCTGGAGAAACAAGTATCAACCCTGCATTGCATAAGAGAAAATGAAGATTTCCTGGACAGATGTCAGGATATGTTTCAAGGGGCACAACATTCTGAAGAATTAGAGCAGGCTGCGCAGTGAGGACAGAAGGCCGGTGAAGAAATTTGGCAGCATGTGATCTCCAAAAGAAGAAAGGAGCGTCTATGTACCAGCAATGCAGATACAGGTGAGCGACCATTTTCATGTTCTCTCCACAGGCACTAATGCGGAGAGTGGTATAGATGACGCATCTGAGGAAAGAGAGAAGGAAACTCCAACAATTGGAAGGCATGAGATGCGCTCTCCTAGGGATGGTGGTTCCATGACCACCGCTCCAAAGAGGAGGCAGCAGGTGGTGGTGGTCGGGGACTCCCTCCTCAGGGAGATTGAGTTATCTATCTGCCGCCCTGACTGGGAAAACTGAGAAGTGTACTGCTTGCCAGAGCTAGGATTCACGATGTGACGGAGAGACTGCCGAGACTCATCAACCCCTCAGATCACTACCCCTTCCTTCTTCTCCATATGGGCACCAATTATACTGCCAAGAATGACCTTGAGTGTATCAATGCAGACTATGTGGCTCTAGGAAGAAGGATAAAGGAGTCTGAGGCACAAGTAGTGTTCTCGTCCATCCTCTCTGTGGCCTGGGTAGAGACCGTTGAATCATGGAAGTCAACGAATGGTATAGAAGAGAAGGCTTTGGATTCTCTGACCATGGGATGATGTTCCAAGAAGGAGTGCTAGGCAGAGACGGGCTCCGTGTAATGGAGAGAGGGAAGAGCATCTTTGCAAGCAGGCTGGCTAACCTATTGAGGAAGGCTTTAAACTAGGTTCACCAGGGGAAAGAGACCAAAGCTCCGAGGTAAGTGGGATACTGGCAGGAAGCACGAGCAGGAGAGCGCAAGAGGGGAGGGCTCCTCCCCCATACTGATACAGCAGGATTATCAGCGAGTTATCTTAACTGCCTATACACAAATGCAAGAAGCCTGGGAAACAAGCATGGAGAACTGAAAGTCCTGGCACAGTCAAGGAATTATGATGTAATTGGAATAACAGAGACTTCGTGGGATAACTCACATGACTGGAGTACTGTCATGGATGGATACAAACTGTTCAGGAAGGACAGGCAAGGCAGAAAAGGTGGGGGAGTTGCACTGTATGTAAGAGAGCAGTATGACTGCTCAGAGCTCCAGTATGAAACTGTAGAAAAACCTGAGAGTCTCTAGATTAAGTTTAGAAGTGTGAGCAACAAAGATGATGTCGTGGTGGGAGTCTGCTACAGACCACGGGGATGAGATGGATGAGGCTTTCTTCTGGCAACTAACAGAAGTTACTAGATCACAGGCCCTGGTTCTCATGGGGGACTTCAATCACCCCGATATCTGCTGGGAGAGCAATACAGCAGTGCACAGACAATCCAGGAAGTTTTTAGAAGGTGTAGGGGACAACTTCCTGGTGCAAGTGCTGGAGGAACCAGCTAGAGACAGGGCTCTTCTTGACCTGCTGCTCACAAACAGGGACAAATTAGTAGGGGAAAACAAAAGTGAATGGGAAGCTGGGAGGCAGTGATCATGAGATGGTCGAGTTTAGGATCCTGACACAAGAAAGAAAGGAGAGCAGCAGAATAGCGACCCTGGCCTTCAAAAGAGCAGACTTTGACTCCCTCTGGGAACTGATGGGAAAATTAACATGAGGCTGAAAGGAGTCCAGGAGAGCTAGCTGTATTTTAAAGAATCCTTACTGAGATTGCAGGAACAAACCATCCCAACGTGTAGAAAGAATAGTAAATATGGCAGGCGACCAGCATAGTTTAACAGTGAAATCCTTGCTGATCTTAAACACACAAAAAAGAAGCTTACAAGAAGTGGAAGATTGGACAAATGACCAGAGAGGAGTATAAAAATATTGCTCAGGCATGCAGGAGTGAAATTAGGAAGGCCAAAAATCACACTGAGTTGCAGCTAGCAGGAGATGTTAAAAGTGACAAGAAGGATTTCCTCAGGTATGTCAGCAACAAGAAGAAAGTCAAGGACAGTGTGGGCCCCTTGCTGAAAGAGGGAGACAATCTAGTGACAGAGGATGTGGCGAAAGCTAATGTACTCAATGCTTTTTTTGCCTACGTCTTCACAGACAAGGTCAGTTCCCAGACTACTGCACTGCACATCATGGTATGGAGAGGAGGTGACCAGCCCTCTGTGGAGAAAGAAGTGGTTCAGAACTATTTAGAAAAACTGGACAAGCACAAGTTCATGGGACCAGATGCACTCCATCCGAGGGTGCTAAAGGAGTTGGCAGACATGAAAGCAGAGCCATTGGCCCTTATCTTTGAAAACTCATGGTGATCAGGTGAGGTTCCAGATGACTGGAAAAAAGCTAATGTAGTGCCCATCTTTTAAAAAAAAAAAAAAAAAGGAAAAGGAGGATCCGGGGAACTACAGGCCAGTCAGCCTCACTTCAGTCCCTGGAAAAATCATGGAGCAGCTCCTCAAGGAATCAGTTCTGAATCACTTAGAGGAGAGGAAAGTGATCGGGAACAGTCAGCATGGATTCAGCTAACCTAATTACCTTCTATGATGAGATAACTGGCTCTGTGGATGAGGGAACAGAAGTGGACGTGTTATTCCTTGACTTTAGAGAACCTTTTGATACGGTCTCCCACAGTATTCTTGCCAGCAAGTTAAAGTAGTATGGGTTGCATGAATAGACCATAAGGTGGATAGAAAGCTGGCTGGATCATCAGGCTCAATGGGTCATGATCAATGGCTCCATGTCTAGTTGGCAGCCGGTATCAAGTGGAGTGCCCCATGGGTCGGTCTTGGGGCCAGTTTTGTTCAATATCGTCATTAATGATATGGAGGATGGTGTGGATTGCACCCTCAGCAAGTATGCAACTATAACAATTCTATGACAATCAACCCATCTCTACTGAATCAAGAAAATACTGTCGATCTCCCCCTTTCTCAAATTCCAAAGAATCCCATGCCCCACCGCTCCTGAAGTGCCCATTCAAAATATGGGCTTTCCAACATGCCTCAAGGTCAACCAACTGAGGATATTTCAGTCCAAAGGAGGATTATCATATCCTTCTAGTTCACTTGTTACAGTCTTAAGAAGGAACAGGGGAGAGCAGGAATATTTCCAAAGAGGTGGGCTCCTCTGCGAGAGCTGCAGAAGCATCTCCAAAATTGATGATGGGGACAGAGGGATCTATACCAAGGGGGCTGTGAAATCATAGAATCATAAAATATCAGGGCTGGAAGAGAACTCAAGAGGTCATCTAGTCCAACCCCCTGCTCTAAGCAGGACTAATCCCCAACTAAATCATCCCAGCCAGGGCTTTGTCAAGCCTGACATTAAAAACCTCTAAGGAAAGAGATTCCATCACCTCCCTAGGTAACCCATTCCAGTGCTTCCCCACCCTCCTAGTGAAAAAGTTTTTCCTGATATCCAACCTAAACCTCCCGCTCTGCAACTTAAGACTATTACTCCTTGTTCTGTCATCTGCTACCACTGAGAACAGTCTAGATCCATCCTCTTTGGAACCCCCTTTCAGGTAGTTGAAAGCAGCTATCAAATCCCCGTCATTTCTTCTGCAGACTAAACAATCCCATTTTCCTCAGCCTCTCCTCGTAAGTCATGTGCTCCAGCCCCCTAATCATTTTTGTTGCCCTCCTCTGGACTCTTCCAATTTATCCTCATCTTTCTTGTAGTGTGGGGCCCAAAACTGGACACAGTACTCCAGATGAGGCTTCACCAATGACGAACAGAGGGGAATGACCACATCCCTCAATCTGCTGGAAATTCCCCTACTTCTGAAACGTTATCTGTAACTTTGCTGGGGTGGGGATCTTGGAACTGTAACAAGATGGGACAAAGACACAGCTGACACCTGGAGCTCAGGAGCCAGGCCAGAAGAGTTGTATTTCTCACAGAGCACTCTCCTGGAGTTGACGTCAATGGAGTTACGCAACAGGTGAATGTGTCTCCTTGTCTGTTTTGATCCTAGGTATTCACTGCAGTGCAAATTGATTTCTCTCACAAGCAGCGTACAAATAGAGAACATAACCCTTTCTGTCTTATTCTTTCTGGAGACATGGATACATAAAATCCTGCAAAGCTAATATCAGGAGTGTTATTGCCAAGCTCTGAAACTATAAATAGCCTCTCTCTACTAGTCTGCTGTAGAGATCTGTGTCTGACGACAAGAGTTTCCTGTAGGGGAATTTACAGCTGGACTCTGGGGAGACTTAAAAGCGAGCAAGCACGTACAGAGCCCATCAAGATACACGCTGCACTGCTGCCATGAGAATAGTTACCCTCCACTTCACATTTCCCCTCCTTACTGCTTGTGTTTGTAGTGAAAGAGTAAATGAGCTGAATGAAGAAAACCAAATTTCCTTTTGTTTAGCTCCCCCACAGATGCAAACACCTATGTTTCGTTCAGTATCATAGAAGATTGTTCAGCTAAAAGCAAACCTGTATTTTTCCTCCTACAGTGCAACATCGGCCAAACAGCTCACTCCCAGCAGGGATATACTGCACAGTGCTCTCTCCAGTACTGACAGCGGTCAGTACAGATTTTTCATAGGAATGCACAAGACAATTATGGAGCAAGCTTAATCCTACTCCCATCAACATTTGGTTGGTCTACAGCGATAGCATGCAGAATCCTCCCTCTTACTATCTAAAGTGTCTGCAGATGTCTTAGTATCCATATATATCCTTTTTTGAACTCTACTTATAGGGCTCATTATAATTCATTCTGGAAACCTATTAGGTTCTTGGCCTCAAGTTATTTGGTGGCAGTGAGTTCCACATATTAATTAGGTACTGTGTAAAAAAAAGTGGACTGTCAGTTTTAATTTTGTTGCCTTTCAATTTCACTGAATGCCTCTTTGTCCTTGCTTTGTGAGACAGAGACATGCACAATGCCTGACTTATACCTCTATTATTCATTTTCTCTCTAACCTATTTTTATTTAGCTCCTTAACCAAGCATTCTGTTATTTTTGCAGAATTTTTTTCAGACTTGAGAGCACCATGGAAGCAGCATACTTAATACCAAGAGACAACAAGTACTTTCTGCTGGTGCATCTAGCTATATCTCTGAAAGATTCTTATCTCCTTCCAGAAAGACACATAGTTTTAGTCTCTGAGGCCGGGCTAAGGCCACAAAAGGACTAAAATGACATTGAGATTTATGTGAGATCTCCACTAAAATGCATATTTTGATGTAATCAATTAGCAACTACAAGGTCAGATGAATCAGGACAGCGAGGCAAACAAACATGTTAGAGAGTCATCGTTCTAATTCTACATATGAAGAACAAACCAGTAAAAATATTCTCACCTTGGCCATGCCTACTGAGCTTGCATTCAGTTCAGGGATGCCCTGATTGGTTTTATCACCACGTTCCCATATTCCATAGTCCTGAAACAAAAAGAAGGAAAAACAGCTGAGTTAAAAAATCACAACCCAACAACACTGTTGGAAAGACCTATTTATTTATGGAGTTAGGACCCAATTCTGCAAAGGCCTACTCATGCTTAACTTTGAATTCAATGGGACCTCTTACAATTCAGTGGTTCTCAAACTTCTGTACTGGTGACCCCTTTCAAAATAGCAAGCCTCTGAGTGCAACCCCCCATTATAAATTAAAAACACTTTTTTATATATTTAACACTATTATAAATGCTGGATGCAAAGCAGGGTTTGGGTGGAGGCTGACAGCTCGTAAGTCCCCATGTAATAACCTTATGATCCTCTGAGGGGTCCCAACTTCCCCACCATTTGAGAACGCCTGTCTTACATGCTTAAAGTAAATCTCATGCAGTAAATCTCAGTAGGATTGGGGCCTTAGGCATGTACTAGTTTCCTGATAGAGGAGGAATGTCAAAACAAAAAAGGCAACTCCCACCCCAAAATACCCTTTCCCAATCCCTTCACATCACTATTTCCTCTTTAAAAACAACCTGGCAATTTTTTTTTTTCCCCCCACAAAGACAGATTTTTTCAAAATGACAGAGAGACCATAAGTACCGAGAAACAAAACCAAATCTTACTTCAAATTACAATATGATACAGAAATCTCCACTTTCAGAGAACAGTGACCATGGACCCCCTCTGATTTCAGTGGTGCTACTCACAAAGGAAAAGTGGTATTCCCGAACGGCAAATCAGGCCCTTTAGGAATTCAAGAGTGTATGGGAGAGCACAGTTTGGTCCATTAATTTGCACTTCCTTCAAGATCAGTCTGGGTATTTTTGTGCTTGTATATTTCTCTTTTAAATAATAGATTAAATGGTTTATCAAAGCAAATTCAGTTATCATCTCAGACATGCAGTTCTTTCTAATGAGGTAATTTCACTCATGTGCACTGAGTGAGAACCAGACTTCAGAGCCTTTCTTAACTCAAGCAAGTTCAGGCTATACATGTGGTAAATGAACCTCTTAAATGACTGAACTTGTGTTGAACAAGTTCTTCTGAAAGAATCTATCCTTAAACTTTAATCATTTCAGGACTCCGCTTTGGCTTGTTTTCCTGCTTATTCAGAACAGCAAGTTCCAAGCAATAGGAACGCTGTTTGAATTACTGTTTAAATCAGGTATGAAATCTTATAGTCAGATTTGCTGCTTCAGCCCCACCTCTCAGTCAGAATATATTCCTTCCCAGTAGAGAAATAAGAAATTCTGTTCAGTCAGTTCCTAGTACTCAAATTGTTTATATATAAATACTAAATACTTACAGCAACTTTATAGGCAGCTTCTATGTAAAAAACAAGATTCTGAATAAAGGCAACTTCATCAAGGGTGAATATAATATGCAATCCTGATCGGAAACAGCAAAGAAAATATATTTCTACATAAAAATTGAGATGTTTGACACAAAATAAGTTTAAAATTTTCATTTTATTCACTAGCAATCAGTGCTTGATGAAATCAGTGGAAAGATCCCTATAATATCTGTAGTTGAGATAGTACTTTAAAGGCCACTAATACATACTCTTTGTTTCACGGATTCAAAATATAAAACTCTCAGTGGAACATTCACACACAGGGTGAGGGCTGGAAGGTCTGACACCCACTTTTGCCAGGAAGAACCGTTGCAAAGGGACCTCAGGATAGAAGGTACCAGAGGACCATGTGGAGGGTGGACTCTGTAAAGCACTCAAACAACCTGGACAACTGGCATTCATGTTCATTTAGGGCACACACCCCATCCATATACCTATTTGCTACACCAATTCTGACTTGGACTCTAAATACATGCTACAGTTGGCATACTCGAGATCACGTATTCACTGACATTTTAAAAACTCCCGCACCCCAATCTAGGTCTATGCTGGTTATGTGCTGTATATGTATCTTGTGAACCTTGTAACCCACACTTGTAATTTCTCATAACTGAAGCTTGACCCCAGATGTACAGTATCTTCCTTCCTAACTTGTGTAAACTTGATTTTAAACATCAGCTTTAATAAAAGTTATTAACTCTGATCAGGCTACCAACAACTGTCCCAAAATGGAGCCCAGTCTAAGCTCTCGGCAAGGCAGCAGTGGAACTATCACCTACCCTTCACAGGCACAACAGACTTTTATGATCCAGGATATGCTATGTGCTTTGCACCTCCGTGAGCCAATTTTACTGAAACTGCCCTTCAAGTGATTGTTTTCTTAATAAACATCTGAGTCTCAACTGATCCAGATCTCCTTTCACGGAGATGTTACATCCCTGTAAGTGCACAAAGAACTTTTAAATCCAGTACTCCCCGCTCACATAGTCTATCTACCATATTATATTTTATTCCATCCCATTCCTGCCACTTATCAAGGAGCCATATGTGTGGCACCAAAAGGAAACAGATATTCTGTTACAGCTCACTGTACCAGCCCCTCTTCACCTCTAAAATATTACACGGAGGTGAGGGGAAGGGGTTAGAGGGAAGGCAAATTTTTGTTTTTGAAGCAACTCCATACACAGTGATAGCTCATCTGCTTTCCTACTGGCATGTACCCTCAAGACTCAGACTGGCTTGGACATTTCAGGCTGGGAATCCTATTCTGAATAATCATACTTGAGGTTCACTGTTGATTGCAGTAAATCACAGCCTTACACTTTCTGGCATTTTGCCATAGGTCATTTCAATATTTAACTAGGGATAATGTTTAAGCAATAACTGCTTTCATTGTAAAGCTAGGTAAATGATACAACTGCCATCTCTTCTATGGCAGACACTCCTCTGCAAATCCTCTCTGGTAATGCACTTAAAGGAAAGTGCTGATATTTGTGAGTGCTCCCATGAAGAAAAAGGCAACATGAGGTTGACAAGCAAAAGTAGAACCAGGGATACCCATTCAAACCATTATGCAGAATATTATGCACAAAATCCATGAGGCTGCCCTGATTTCTCTTTATACTTAAAAGAGCTTGAGATAAAATAGAAACAGTGCGTAGAGAAGTGGAGAAACCCTCTGGCCAATCAGCAGCAATGCTAACATATACCCAAAAGTAGTCACATCCTGTCCTCTTGTATTTGAAAGAGGGAGCAATCAGAACATAGTTATGGAGTTCTGATAACAAAGGGCTGCTTCTCCCAAGTATAGGTTCTGGGGATTTTTTTAGAATACTCAATTTTGTAGAAGAAAGGCGGATTTCCACATTAATAATTACTTATTTGTGTTGTTCAATGTAACAAAAAATCTGCACCAACGATCACAGCTAAAACAACTTCTGCTTACCTGATGCAGTCATCTGTGCCAGAAAAAGCAGGAAAAGGGAAGTTGCATCTACTTGTAGATGTCCCCACTGGTCATCCCCTACTACTGTGGCACATGTGGCTGAGTTATACTTGGCATGCAAACAGTCCTTGGTAGTCTGTGTGTATTTGAACTTCTCTACTTTGTCCACCTATAAAGAACACCCAGGGTTTTAAAATAAAAAAACTTTGCAAGAGACTTTTCAACCAAGAATATATATGCTCCAAGAATAGGAAATAATATATTGGTGCCCTGATTTTTGTTATCTTACTCTTATACGCTCCAATTCAGCAAAGCACTTAAGAATATGCTTTAAGTGTCTTGCTGAGTTGAGGCCTTAGTTACAGCTGTGCACTTTATTTGCACAGATATAAGTGCAATTTGTCACAGATATGACCAGTCATAAAAATATAACAGAGTAAAGTTTTGCTCATAGCAATTGCACAGGTTAAAATACTTTTATTACTCCCACATTTGTACATACAGAAATCAATCCACTGAACTCTCAGAAAAAGAAAAGAAATCTCTGTTCTGAAATGAAATCCTTTGTAAATATAACAAGCACTTGTCCACAGATATGCATATACAAATGTATTTCCCCATATGGAATACATTTTTAATTAAAATTTAAGTCACCACTCATATAAGTGTATTGCAATTTGTTTCAAATCTGTGAGGCTAAGGGAGGTGCCAAAGGGATGCATTCTTTATCATACAAAAAGGACTCCAGAGAACCACTGGTCTTGGGAATTTCAATCACTCCTTCAATCTGGGATATCATATTCTCACAATTAATTTCTGCCTTTCATGCACTAATTGATGTTAAAGCACCAGATCTGACCTTGCAATTGAGTTAATAGTTCTAGGTTATTAGATTACCTGTCTCATCATACATTGCAAAAGTCCCCGCATCAGTTTTACAACATTCTGTAAGAATAAAATAGAATAATTAAAGTCTAAAATCACCAGCCTACTTATCTGTATTAGACAGTATTTAACAACAAGGCTCAGGATCTCTACTGCTGGCATGCCATGGGTATGAACATGAACATCCTGAATGCTTTTAAATAAATACATTTCTGTGTGTTTTCTTTTCCAGATTTTTGCCTTGAATGTGCTTTTGGGGGAAACTGATACATGGTCACCTGAAAAAATACAGTATTCTCATCTGACTGTTAAATGTATAAGAGAAAATTAGTGGGATGTTACTTGCATTGTTTTCACTTCTCTGTATCCCGTTATCATATAATAGCAAATATTTACATTGTGTACATGCCTGCAACTAAATAACCCATCAAAGGAGAAAGATGCCTTGTGGGATGCAAGTGAAGAACTTAAACAGAAAAGTGCTAATTTCAAAGCAAATGGTCGTTCTGTGTGATGATCGGAGGACAAAGACTCAAAATGTATTTCTCTCTCTCCATCATGAAAGGAAAAGCCCACATGGATTGTGACATTGTCAGCTTGTTTTCTGTGAGAAGAAGCTATAAGGATGGATTCAAGGAAAGATCTGGAGTCTCTGAACTGTTTAAACTCTTACATGAAAGCAGATGCAAAGCAGAGATCCCCAGAGACAATATGGGAACCCTGAAAAAGCTTTTGGGAAACTGGCAGTTTATTCCATCAGTGCACTATTTGGCATTACAAACTGTGACTCACCTGTGAATATATTTTATCAGCTCCAACCTCTCAATAACTCTCATTTCCTTTTCTTAGTTAATAAACCTTTAGTTAGTTTCCTATAGAACTGGCTGCCAACTTTGTCTTTGGTGCAAGATCTAAAGTACCAGTTGATCTGGGATAAGTGACTGGTGTCTTGGGAAGAAACCTAAATGTGGTGTGATTTTTGGTGTAAGTATCCATTTTATCACAAAGTCCAGTTTGTCTGGATGGCAAGATAGGCTGGAGAGTCTCAAGAAACTGTCTGTGACTCCATGGTAAGCCTGTTACAGTGATCCAGGAGTTCACATTTGTCACTGGATTGGTGAAATCTAATTGAAGAATACACCACCAGTCTGGGGTGTCTGGCAGTCTGCCCTGAAGTAGGCACTCAGTTGTGAGCCACTCCAGAGAGTGTGACAGTAAGATTTCCCCCTAAGTCCATTAATTAAGCATATCTTTGTACCCAAAACAAGAATATTTGGAAAAGTTATGCAATGGCCTCAGAATACAAAGAGACAATACACATTATTGAGTTTGGGCTATTTCTCCCACAATAGGTTTCGGTTGGTGATTAAAGTTAAGCATTAAATTCACCCAGTGCCTCCAAAATTGCAAGAGGACACTGCAGAAATGCCCACTAGACAAATCCATCCTCCCAACTACATGGAGTGGGAGAGTTGAGCAGGGTCTCCAGGTGGGAATAATCAACCTTATGGCTCTTCCCCTAACCTCATGCTGCTCCTCTCCCTCACTGTCCCTTCATAGCTAGTCTCGGTCTATCAACCATCTATACCCTCTATCCCTTCCTACTCACCCACCCCGCCCAAACTGCTCCTATTAAGCCACCCTTCCTGCCATCCCCTTTCCTCAACCCCCGCATATGAATAATAATAATAAAATAATACTACAATTTTAAGCCATTGGAACTAACAGCACATGTGCCAGTTATCACACTCACGGCTTTTCTTGTACATTGTTTCCTCACCACCCCTCTGGCCACTCTGATGTTTTACCTTCTTAGGCTCTGATCTTGCAAACACTTATGCATGTGGCTTCTGACTTTAATGGGACTGCTTTGAGTTAAGCATGTGAGTATTTGGAGGATTGGGACCTTAGATTATAAATTATTTAGAAAAAAAGGATGGTCCAGTGGCTAGGGTGCTAGCCTGGGACTTGGGAGACCAAGATTCAATTTCCTGTTGAACCACAGACTTCCAATGTGACCCTGGGCAAGTCCCTTAGTCTCTCTGTGCTTTAGTTCCCCAGCTGTAAAATGGGGATAACAGCACTTCCCTGCCTCACAAGATGATGTGAGGATAAGCACATTAGAGATTGTGAGATGCTCAGATACTGTTGGAACATGGGCTAGATAAGTACCCAAGAGAAACAGATGGAAAGTGCCAGCACCAGCCCAGACTCTATGTGTCTGGAAACCCTTGTATATTCTGGGCACAACAGCAACATAAACAATAAATACAGCATAAAATAAAATCAGCATCAGATGAAAGAAAAGCTCTGAGACAATAAACAATAAATTTACTACATGTGGTATTTAGACAAACCTGCTCAAGTTCATAGGCTTTTGCCTTATCCTCATCCCGGTCTGCATTCTTCCGATAAGCCATTCCCAGACCCCACACAGCCAGAATGCTGTAGACATTGTCCCGGACCCAAGCATCCTTTTGCTCCGTGCTGGCCGAAAGCAGTCCAGTAACTGGATTCTAATTGAAAAGAAAAGAAAACCAGAACAGCACACACTGTTCACCTGAAAAGTCATCTTATTTAACCACAGCAGCACTTTCCATATCAAATGATGATGTAAGAAACACAGGGCCACATAAGACTTCCACTCTTACCAGCACTTAGGCCAGATCTACACTCGGGGAGGTGGGAGGTCATCCTAAGATAGGCAACTTCAGCTATGCGAATAGATCTATCACTACCCACCGATCCGGCAGGTAGTGTAGATGTGGCACTTAGACAATGGACACTCATAAATTCACAGTGGGATACAACCTTGATCTGCCCACCAGACTCCCAAAACCTGAGGTAAAGGAGAATCTCCTTTGACTGCTAGTAGCATAGAGGCTATGACATACAGCTGAGTGGTTGACATCTCCCCAAGAGCATATGATTCACCTTCTGATCTAGCAATATTCGGAACAAATAAAAAGAGAGGGTCCCCAGCTCAAAGAGCTTATCATGTATTTAGGGCCTGGCCTTGCACCATTGATGTCTGTGGTGCAGAAACAAGCCCCAGTGAGAGCAACAAACAGGGATTGGGGCAGGTGTGCAGAAGGACAAGGGTTACAAATAACAGAATCATACACTGACTCATTATTGGCATAAGCTGGTTAAGTTAAATGTTTATATAACCTTATTTTCTGGGAAGAGGTGGTTTTGCGGGGGAGAAAATGTCACCCATCTTCTCATACACTTTTTAGGAGGGATTTGAATGAAGACATGGGTGGCAGACAGGTAAACATTACTGGTATAATCAGTATTCTCTTTTATTATTAGAATAAAGTAATATTCAGTGGCCTAAATCAGGGATCAGTGCCACACAACATACTCACGTAGTACACACACTGTATAAACATCTACACCGTGGAGATGGTCTCCGTCCCAAAGAGTTTATCGTTCAAATAACAGAGATTGGATGAGTGCAGAATAATCTCTTGATGCAAGCTTTATGAATGGAACATTCAATATGTCATGTAAATACCCAAACAGGGATTAACTGCTCAAAGACACTTCCAAATTGGAAAAAAATAAGAGCAGGAGATAAACAGAAAAAAAAAAAAAGTGATTCAGCAGAAGCCCCCTGCAGTTAATTAGAATAGGGAGAAGGAAGAGTCTCAAAGGCAAATCTCATATTTCTAGCTATTTTGCACAATCCTTTTTGTTCATCCCTCACTTGCAGTACAAAGAAAGTCTATGTAGCTGTAATTCCAGCACTGCAGGGATTGCACTGCAAGACCACTAGCAGCTACGTTCTGGGCTTGGCGCCAGTTGTGCAATGGAAAATTCTAAACAGCACTAAAGATTGTCCTCCAAAAATGTCAATATTCACACAAGACACTGGGAGACTCATCAACCACCAGGGACCTCCCTGCTTTCGAAGTTTTAAAAGGTGCTGCATTAAGAAAACATACAAGATCTAGAGGCAATCCATTCGCCCCCTCTATAGTAGAATCAGAGGGACTTAACCTAAATACTCTGACTTGATCAAAAAGTGAAGTCCACTCTGGACTTTAACAGAAATTGCATCAGGCCTTTTGTGAAACATCATGAACAAAAGGTAATTCTGTAGCATCATGGTACTATCAATTCACATGAAGAAACATTAACTGACTAGTATTTTTAAAAGTATGTTTCATAAAATGCTTACTCTTAAAAATTAAGACTTTTTTTTTTTCATTTACTCCTTGCTAGTATACAAAGAGTCCACCCCTGCAAGATACTGAGCGTGAACTATGAGGTATTATATCCCATAGATATAAAAAGAATGTCCTGGCACCCTGTAACATTTGGCCCACCATGTGATTATAACATTCAACTTAGTTTTTAAGATGAGGGCCTCCCAACGAGACCTGCACGAGCAGATCCATATGCCACGGAAACCCACTGACTTCAAGAGGGTTCTGTGAGGACAGAAAGCTCCTCTGCAGAGATCTGATTGACAGACTGGGCCTTAAATTGTTACTTAATTGTGTGCGCTGTGTCTCTTTCTACTTAATATATTTCCATTTCACTACATCTATTTGTCTGGAAACAAAAATCTGCTAAAAAGACCAGATTCCGATATCACTCTCATTGGTGTAAAAATTGAGTAATTACACGGACGAAACTGAAGCTTCTACAGAATTAAATTGCAATAACTGAGATCAGAGTTTCACTCAGAGCATAGTTTAGTAAACACAAAGGCTTATATAACCTCTGCTTTGATCTAGCAGAGCATTGATATTAAAGTCAGACTAGCACTAAACTCCAGCTGGGTTTGACTGTATGAAGTTCATTGCAATGTACTTTGTCACCACTAAATGTCAGCTGATAAAAATAAGATAATCAGAAGTGATTTCTATTTTAGCTACATATTCTTTTCTCCTTAAGTACCCCATGTAATACTTTCTTTTTAAAGAAAAGCTTAAAAATTTGTCCATAAAATGCATATTGAAATTGGATAAAACACCAAAAAATGCAGAAACTCCAGCATAAATCAATGACTGAAATAAAATTGTTGAGTCATTATTCTTCTGTACACCGGGCTAAAGAGGGTATAAATAATATAGTGCAATACTCTTTAAATAAAAACTGTTATAGAAATAAAATAACTGTATCAGAAGAATAATGATATTGCATTTGGAGGAGAGACTGAATATTTTACTCACTGAATTTTCCTCAACATTAACTAACATATGATCATAGCTACACCTTCTCCATCATATTAACTCCAATTAAGAATTTAAATCTAGTTTATCGACCTGCATTTCTAAAACACCTACCACCAAGATGACTATACACTGCAAGGCAGGGTGGATAAAAAAATCAGATATTTTTTATTTAAATTGATTTTTTTTGATAAAATGCTTTTTGAGGAAAAATACCTATCTAGAGATAGTTTTAATTAAGATACATTATAGCTCAAAGAGAACTCATCCTGGAATAGGGATTATAAATTCTAATTCTGTAGTATGGATAATATATTCATGTAATGTTTAAGGAAAGTTTTGTAAATGAGTTCCAATATTCATGGATTAGGGACCCAACCTTATGGAGTTCTAGGGGCTTCTGTATAGATTATTTAGCTTAATCCTTCTGTCTACCCAATGGGACTCAGTGCTCAGTCTAGAAGATACCATCAGAGATGCTTAGTTTTGCAGTTCCCAAACTGTGGATTTGTATCTCCAGAGATAACAACAAAAATGTTTTAAAATAAATAAATATATAGAGGTGAGAAATAACAGATCTCAAGCCTATCATCCCTCTGCAAATTTGTACATACAGATACAATTCCTTACCTTTCTCTAAAAGTGCAAAGTTTCAGAAAGTTAAATTAACAGAAGAATGTTGGGGGCGGAATAGATCTAGACAATGAGAACAAGTCTAGAAGCAAATGTGAGACAGGAGGGACAGGCAATAGAAACAAAAGTGAAACTCTTGGAACAGCATATTCCAGAAGTCTTGAGGTCCTTCTTGAGTGTAGCCTTCATTGATTTGAGATCTACCATACCATTCTCTCACTAGAAGGGAAAACCTAAAATGGCAGCAGGCCATAAAAGAGACCCAGTTTGGGAATATTTTAATGAAGTTCCTCTACCTGTGGGTCAGACAGGCATGTGTGCAAAATGCAAACAGTGCAACAAAGAAATGGAAGGCCTGATGTCCTCGAATGAAACATCATCATCAGAAGTATTCCTTCTCAGGAGGAGGCAGTGTTTAAGATGATGAAAGGAACATGTCTGAATATGCAGGATTTTGAGATTGGTAAACTTTTTTATTTCATACTTCTTTGTTTAGACCTGCCCATTCTGGACTATTCCTGAATTCTCATGTTTGAGCAAAAAATATAGTTATCACTCTATGGTACTATCATTTTAGATGCAGTTGTGATACAAAATAAATAGCTGAAATAGGCAGATCTTCCTTTTACAACTTCACCTTTAATGAGTAATACTAAATGAGCAGTATGGTAATGACAATTAATTAACTGTGTTGACTTATATCATTTAGGAGAATCCATTCTCAACATACAGGATTTTGAAGACTATCCACCTTCAAGATCACATCATTTTCTATAGTTTCAGAGTTATCTGCCAATTATAGCATTTCAGTCATATCATGTATGTCACACAGCCACAGTATATCACATGTAGCAAAAAGAAAAAAATCTCCATCATCCAGAAACAACCATGGATAAATTTGTGATAAGAACCAGCAGATTACAAAAAGAGGTAATTGATTGAAAAACTGCCCGGTTTGTTTATACAACAAACTCTCCTTCTATATGATTGAGAACCCACGCTTCATTAACATGGTTTCATCATTAAGACCAGGATACAGTCCATCCAACAGAGCAGAAGTCGCAGGCAAATTGCTGGATAAAGTATATGAAAGAGAAACTGAGCAGTGTGCAAATGGTCTAGAGGGTAAAATTGTTGACCTGAGTCTTGATGGGTGGAGAAATGTCCACAATGATCCTGTTGTATGTGCTTGTGTAACAAAAGAAGAAGGGAATTCTTCCTTACAGAAACAACTGATACATCAGGAAATGCACACAGAGCAGAATACTTGCAAGAAATAGCAGTAAAAGCTATAATAAACTATGGAAAAAAATTCAAATGTCCAGTATGCAGCTTGGTCACACACTTCAAATGTATGTATCCAAGATGGGAAGAAATTTGAGAGAGTGTGAAGAGAGTCCCAAGCTAATAACATCCGGTTGCAGTGCTCATTTGATGCACCTCCTAGCCAAAGACTTCAGTGTTCCAGAAATAAAGGTTAATATAATTGAAATTGCAAAATACTTCTTTAACAACCAATTTTCAGCAGTTTCTCTGAAAAAAGTGTGAGGAACCCAGCTACATTCTCCCACAAGATGTGCAATGGAACTCAGTAATGGACTGTTTTCAGCACTATATCAAGAACTGGCCTAATCTGATGATAGTTTGTGAACAAAATTGTGAAAAAATAGATGGCACTGTCACAGCCGAAGTTCTCAGCATTTGGCTTAAGAGAAATGTTGGACACATGCTGAGTACTCTGAAGTCTATTTCTGTAGCCTTGAACAAAATTTAGGGAAATAGCTGTTTTATTGCTGGCACTGCTGAAATTTGGAAGGAACTGAGCAAGAGCTTAAAGAGAAATATGCAATGACATAGTTAAATTACAAGCATTAAAAAACAAATAGGACAAACTATCTTCAGCTCATTTTCTTGCAAATATTCTCAATACTCAGTACCAGGGTCAAACGTTAACTGCTGAAGAGTTGGCTATGACATGGACATCCAACAATCATCCCTCCATAATTTCAGCTATAATAAAATTCAGAGCTAAGGGTGAACCATTCAAGAAATATGTTTGCTTGTGATGTTTTAAAGAAACCGGTGGAAGTCAGAGACTGCTGAAGTGATAATCTCACTCTTAATAGCAGTAACTTCCTCTTCCGGTGTAGAAAGAATATTTTCTTCCTTTGGACTAAAACATTCCAAACTGAGAAATCGTTTGGGTCCTGAAAAAGCAGGAAAGTTTTTTTGTTTTCCAGATTATGAACAAGCAGGAAAATGAAGGTGAAGATGACTGTGTTAGCTGCAGAAGCCAATATTTTAAGTTTCTCACGTTGACCTGGCTGACACAGTCAATTTAATTTTTTTTAAAACATTTCATTTAACTATTTTAGTTAAAACAATTTTAACAAAAACAAATCCGATTTTAAAAAAATTGAATGTTTAACTACATTAAAAAATTCATATGCTTGTTTTCTTATATTATATGTTTGCTGCTGAAGAAAAAAAATCCAGAATACATAACGTTGTTGTTTTAGTTAAATAAAACAATTTAAATGTCTGTCTGGTGAGGTTTTCCTCCTATACAGCATGGCAAGAAAATCCTCCAAATATTAATGATTAACTTGTTGAACTGTAGATAGTGCACCTCTCAATGACTTCATAAATATCTGTATCAATTACCTTTGGTAAATGAAATAACCAAACAATCATTCATTTTCTGATATAGCTGTGAAATTAATCTGAAAAGTTTTCAAAATAAATCACTTTAAAAATGTATAGCATGTACCTTTTAAAAATGAAACTTACATCTATCTCTGAACTGTGAAGAATACGTATTAAGGTTATAACAACGAACAAGAATCCACTTTTATGTAGAAATCCATGATTAAATTGAGTCTTCCTGACTAGTGATTTAAATCAAATCCACTCTGCTGCAAGGGTCATATATGTTAGCAGAAACCAGAATGTTCACTATGGCACCAGTCCTGTAAGGAGCTCTGATTTCAATGTGGCTCCATTTAGACACAGGGGGTCTCCCTGTGCACAGCTCTGGGAAGAATGACAGCCTGCATTCGGAGTTTAGGCCTAGCTCAGAATACATATTTTCTAAATTAATTTTGTTTTTAAAAGAAATCTGTCTTTGAGTAATAGAACAAAAATAAAAATTACTAGTACTACGATACTTGTGTTTCAAAATGCCTAGCATGCCAAATGCTTAGTACTGAATTTTTATCCTAGACACTAATACCTGAACATCATGTTTCTCAAAGCAAGCCCTTAGCTAGATGAACACAATACTTTCTTTCTAAGTGTACTTTTTAAGCCTATAAGGAAATAATGGCACTCATTTTACAGCACTTTTCTGTTCACGTACATACAAGCACTGCTTTGATAACAATTTTCCCTCTGATCAGATTATCAGTATTTAAAGGGAAATTGGCTTTTCTTTTTAAAGACCAAACTCTTCTCAATATTGACCATTCCATGGAAAAAAAGAGGTCTTTACATTTTTTGTGCAAAATATAAGTGATCTGTGATTTGAAGATTATAGGTCATCTGGTATAAATTAGAATAAAGGCAATAATCTACCCCAGTGTACAATAAATACAACATTCCTTGTTGTTAGATTTCTATTTTGCTTATAACAAATGCTATCCAAACACAAGAATTCACAAACATACAAAATGGATCTGAAGCGGCAAAACTCCTATTGACTTCAGCAGGAGCAGCTTTGGGTCCGTAACACCCTCCTCCACTGCTTTGCAGCCTCTTTCAGTGCTTAGTAATAAGTATATTTGGAAACTGACTCATGGAAAAAATTCCTTGCTCTCATCTTTATATGCTGAACTATTTAATTGAACCACCCACCATCTCAAAGGACACTGTAACTTTTCTGCACCCTGTGTTTGCTCTTAAGGATGAAACAGATGAGCTGAGCAAATGGAGAACACTATGGTAGGTGTTTATGCATGTCCATGAGCCAAAACATATCTAGTAAGTCACATTTTTTGGCTACCAGCCTTGACAGTGTCTTTCTTTTACTATTTATGTATCCAAGCCACACAACAAGGGGTCAGAGTCTGATCAGAGTTACACTGGTATATAAATCTGAAGTCATTCCACTAAAGTTAACATACTGATTGTAGATTTTCAGTGCAAGTGAGAGGAGAATCAGACCAAAGATTCTGGTATGAAGTGTATTAGAATAGACACATACTAAACAAATCATGTTTGCTGGCAAGTGAGCCTGCTCTATTTTGGATTCAGCCCTACTTTCAGATAAATGAAATTCATAGACACGTATCTGAAAGTCAGCTTTATGCCTATATTCACCAGTTTAAAAAGATACACAGCGATGCAAGCTAATATATCTGAGAGTGAAGGCACGCCACTGAATATAAATGCTATTTTATCATCACTGTGGTTAAGAACTCACTGGATTTCCACATACAATGGACATGCTTTTTCATGTCCTGTATAATCAGCTACTAAATATCCTTGTTGAGTTACAGTCACTAATTTTACTTGATGCCCACTCAAAATGAAAAGAAGCCCACTCACTTTAGAGAGAAGATATTTTTCTATGGTTATGAATGCTGTATGTCCAACATCCACATGATAGAATGAATACAGTATAGGATATTTCTCTGCGGCACTGCTTCAGTCCACCTCTCTCTATTCTCTTCCTAAATGAATACTCCTCTTACTTAGTATAATACACTCCACTTCATACCATGCCACCTTATAAGAAATACGTCATAGCATAACTCTCCACAAACACTCTATTTCCTACAGTAACAGATTGTACAAACACACTCTGCTCCCTATTGCAACACACTGACCCAACATACTCCATGCCATACAATGATGAGCTACGCACACATACTCCACAAGCACAGGCTGCCCTTGGATCTGCCCCAAAACAGTAATTGCTAAGCGGACATGACAGAGTAAACAGCCCATTGAATTCATATCAGGAGCCAACTGAAATAATGAGTAAGATTAAAAAAAAAGAACATTCATAAGAGGGGAAAAAACCCTCCCTCAAAATAAAGACCCAAGGGGGTGGGTTGGTGAAGGAGTGAAAGGGTCTCACTCTTCTCTGCGCTGACTCTGCACTCACCTGGTGACATAAAATGGTCTGTTGAACCAGTCGGGCATAGCCATCCAAGCGGACTCCAGAGTTGCTTCTGCTTCTCATCTCCCCAAAACCTCGGATATTTGTGCCTCTCTCTTTCTGTGTGTGTCTCCTCCCACACTTCTGAGCAGCAGGAGGAGAAAGAGCACAGCTGGGATCCTCTCTCTGAAGCAGCTCTTATTCTTCCTAGTTCATTCATGCAGCAAGCTCTCCTGTGACAGTTGCTAGCAACTGATGCCCTTGTTCCAAAATAAACAGAGCGGCTGTCAACAAAGAAGGGATTATAGAGAGGGTTTACCCCTTCATCTACATGCAAACCCCGCCCAGACTAACCTGGCCAGTAATCAATGTGCATACTGCACCACGGACATTATCTACATGCTCCTCACATAATCAGATACCACAAATGATTGTTTTATTTCCTCATGCTATGTTCACACCATTATGAAAGAAAAAAAAAATCAGGCCAAGAACAGAGTGCACTATTTTAACACCTAACACACATATATTACATATTGCAATATATTATTTATGTCATATATAATCCTAGTTATTACAAGTCTACATGCTATCATTATAATCCAAAAGCAAGCAATATTAGTCCAGTGTATAAGGAACATATATGACAGACGTATTATATTATAAATCATTTTATAACACCTACAATGCATGGGGTAGTTACTGCACCATATGAACTGTGTTTATATGGATACAATCATCTTTTGTATGCAATAACTGTAAGGCATTGTTTATAGTTTCTGTGCTGTAACCTAACTCATTGATAGGGGTTCAGTCCAATGGGTAAACACAGCTCTTTAGTTCAATATCTAAGAAACATACAGGGACAAAATGAACTGTAAAAACACAGAGGAATCCTTGTGGCACCTTAGAGACTAACAAACTTATTTGGGCATAAGCTTTTGTGGGTTAAAACCCACTTCCTCAGATGCATGGAGTGAAAAATACAATATGCAGTACATATATATTTTATAGCACATGAAAAGATGGGCATTGCCTTACCAAGTGGGGGGGTCAGTGCTAACGAGCCAATTCAATTAAGGTGGAAGTGATCTATTCCCAACGGTATACAAGAAGGGGTGAGCATCAGCAGAGGGAAAATTACTTTTTGTAGTGACCCAGCCACTCCAAGTCTTTATTCAGTGCCCATTTGATATTCACCCCTTCGTGTCAACAGTGGAGAATAGCCCACTTCCACCTTAACTGAATTGGCCTTGTTAGCACTGACCCCGCACTTGGTACTTAACAGGTCCAAGGCCAGTACCAGGTTTACCATGGTGCCATGGCACTGGGCCCAGAGTCAGAAGGAAAGCTGCCCCCTCCCCTGCTCCACCCCACCTCTTTCCACCCTGCTTTGCCCCAGCCCTCCCTCCCCAAAACCCTCTCCCCTGAGCTACGTGTACTGGTGGACTGCAGCAGGGGTCAGGCCCTGCACTCCAGGTGGTGGGAAGGGGAGCAACCCAGCCTCAGCTCGCTCTGCATTGCTGTTGAGTGCTGGGGAGCAGTTTCCCTCTTCCCCCAAAGTCCGGGAGCCAAGGGAGCAGAACGGAGTGGGCTGGGGCTGAGTGCGGGATCAGGCCTGCCCTGCAATCACCAGGTGGCAGGAAGTGGAGCCACCCAGTCCCAACCCACTCCGCTGGCTTGTGCTGTGGGGCAGTTTCCCTTTGCCCCCCATGCCTGGGGAGGAGATAAAGTGGTGGGGAAGAGGCAAGGAATGGGGAAGAGAAGGGGGCAGGGAAAGTGGGGGCTGGGGGAAAGAGGTGAGGGAGAAAGAAGTGGGAGGAGATGGAGTGGTGGGAAAGTGGCATGGGATGGGGATGGGAGAGGTAAGGAATGGCATGGCAGGAGGAGGAGATGGAGTGGTAGGGAAGGGGCATGGGATGGGGATGGGGAAGGGGAAGGGGAAGGAAGGGAGTGCGATGAGGAAGAGAGGGAGTGGTAGGGAAGGGGCATAGAATGGGGAAGAGAAAGGGATGGGGGAAGTGAGGAAGCTGGAGTCCAGCATGTGGCATCCCCTTGGCAGAAGCTGGGGCTCCCCTGTTAAGTAGGCCCATCGAACCCTCACCCTGACATGCCCCACCTCCCCTGCAGCTGTACCACCCCGATGAGCCCCCACAGCCACTCTCTCCACTGAGCCTTCACCTGGATCCTCCACAGAATCCCACTGCCCCTGCACTTGGAACCCCCCAGTGAGCTTCCATGCATCCATATCTCCCACTGAGTCACCGGCACCCAGACTGCCCCAGAGAGAACTCTCTTAGCCCCACCTGGATCCCCACAAAGACATCCTCTGCCCTTGGATCCTGCTGCTGGGCTGAGCCATGTGGTGTGTCTGGCACAGAGGGGAAAGGGCACAGGGTGATCTGGGGCAGGTCTTGCCCTTGTACTGTGTCAGGGTTGGATGCAGCCTCACTGCTGAATCCCTGTCCCGGGGTATAGTGGCAGGGGGCTGCAGGGTGATCTCCCACCTCCATGCAACCAGTGGCCTGTGCTCCCCACTGCCACACTGGAACCACATTTATTTATTGACAAATAAAATTTGCTGAATTTTAAAATATCGTGTGCAGAATTTTTAACGTGTTGCTGCAGAATCCCCTCAGGGATATGGGCGCTGTGCAGCTGTGACGGTGGCGGTGGGCGAGCAGAGCGGCGTGCAGGGTGCTGTGCAGTTGTGGTGGGAGGCCAGCGGGGGAGATGTCTGGGAGGGGTAGGGGCTGGGCCCAGAGCTCTGTGGTGGAGGTCTCTGGGTGAGGGGGCGCTGGGCATAAGGGTGGGGCAGTGGGCCGGGTGGTGCGGCCGCCCTCAGGGGCAGGGGCGCGCTGTAGCAAAGGGCTGGTGCATCGGGCAGCTGAAGGTTCCTAGCAGCGCCCTCCTGCTGGGCTGCGCCTCATCGCCCCCGGCTCACCCTTCACCCTGGAGACGGCGCATCCCTCGCCCATTGGGGGCCCACCGCTATGTCTGGCGCGGAGCCCGCAAACGGTTCACCCGGCCGTGTGCAAGGCAGCCGCATTCCGGAGCGTGTGAGCGGGTCCCAGCCGGCCCGGGCCAGCGGCTCAGCCCGTCACACGGCCCCTGTCCCCGGGTGGGGGGGCGGACGCGCTGGCTCTGACGCCGGCAGGCGGCGGGGTTCACGGGGACGGGCTAAGGGCTGGTTCGCCTGGTTCCTTCACCCGAACACCGGCCAACCCGCGCCTCCTCGCCGCACCGGCTCCTCTCCGCGCCGCCAAGCGGAGCCCATCGGGATGGGGGGCTGGGGTCAGATGCGCGCAGCCGGGCGCGTTGCAGCCACTCACCTGCCAAATGACAACCGGGGCGTGGGGGGGACCCATCCTCTGCCTGCCCCGGCAGGGGGCCCGCCCTTCCCGGCCGCAACCCGCCCCGCCGCCCCGGCTAGGCGCTGCAAACCAGCTGTCCGGGGCCATGGCCATGCATCCCCCCCACCTCCCCGGGCAGGCCCTGGGCCGCTTGCACGGAGCGCGAGCCCCGGCCGGCTGCGGACAGACAGGTGCTGCGGGGAGGGAACCCTGGTTCTCCCCGCCCCGCCCTGCCGCGGCAGCCCGCTCGCGCCCTGGGCCCTGCAAGGACGATAGAGCGGCTGGCACCCAGAGGGAACCGCCGCTTCCCCCTCGGAAAGGAGAGAAAACCCACCTCGCCGCTGAGCTCGCCGGGGCTGCTGACAGGCTGGAGTCAGGAGCGGGCTTGCTCGGGGGTGTATTTTTAAGGCCCCTTGGCATCCATAACGGCTTTACGCGGCTGTTAGGACCCGGGCAGCGGCAACCTAGTTCTCGGCGAGAGCAGAGCCCGGCCCTGCTGCGGCAGCATCCCGGGGAGCCGGCGCCTCGTGCCGGACGCTGTGCCCTGGCGGGGGGCGGGGAATCTTCCCACTCCTCCTCCTCCTCCTCCTCCTCCAGCGGCCCTGGTGTCTCCTGCACGCCTAGGCAGAGGCTGCGCCAGAGTCCGATCTCCCACCTGTGTAACTGCGCTCCTAGTTGCCAGCCCTTGAGATATTTGGTGTGTTTGTTTTCTGAAAGGCCCGGCTCCTGGAGTCATGGTATTAAGAGAGAATCTGACATTTCTTTTTTTAAAAGGCCCTCATGGCAGCTGAGAACAGTTGGATGCTGGGAATCTTGAAGGATCAAAAACCAGGGGAGCTAAAGAGACACAAGCATTTATTGGTATGGGATTTTTTTTTAAGTCTCATGCTTTTTCATCCAGTCACCTGATTTTTGTGATTGCCTGACTCGTGATTTTTGAACACTGGTGGGGTGGCAAAAGTGAATTTACTATATGGATGGGGGGTGGTTCTCTCTAAAGAGATTTCCTGAGAGAGTTTAAGAACCTGCATATGCAACCACTACACACAAGCTTAACTTTACTAGCAGGAGCAGTCCGTGTGTCTGAAGTCAAAGGGAGTATTTATGCTAGTCAGGCTAAGCACATGCATAAATGTTTGCAGGATGGACGTTTAGGGAGGCTTTCGGATTTGACTCCTAATTTACTTTTAGCAACTACCAATATGTGTAAAGCCTAAGATCAATGAGAATGTTTCCATGAAGTAGTTATTTTAAAAGTTCTAATTAACAGGATGTTTTGGGGGGATGGCAAGAGAGTCTAAGAACCAATGCACTCTCCCCTACAATATTCGTGACTCACGCTACACACTCACAAGCTACTTCACACAGACCCCTACGCTTACATGGAGCTCTGCTGAGGCCAACATAATGTTATGTGGGGCAGCTTGCAAGATAAGGATCTTAAACACTGAACACTGTTAACACATGAAGAAAGTGAAATTAACTAGAAAGTCATTAGAAACAAAACTGAAAAGGAGTTGCTTATTCCCATTGTCCAAGTTGAGAAATGCAAAAATAACAATCAAAAGTAGAAAATAAATTGGATTTTATTTGTTCCTTTTTTATTTAATATTCTAAGATGCCAAAGTAACGACATTTACTTGAAAATGAACAGTTGTTTAACCTGAAAAACAAATTGGCGCTGAAACCAGATTTGAGATTATCACCATCTGTCTAGTGCACTCAACTCTAGACTTTTATTTTTAAATTAATTAATGATGATAGAAGATTTACCATATCCACTTGCAAATGAAACTGTTTTTCTTATAAGTAGTCATTAGGGGTGTAATGGACAGCTGAAATGTGCACTTTTGGCCCAATTTACCAGTGTTACTCTTGTTTTACACTGGTGTAACTCCATTAAAATCTGTGGAGTTTCCGAATATGGCACAGAGCTCCATGTCTTGATTTCAAATAAAAATGCCTGACCTGTATGTGCACAAGAGACAGTTGCAAAACCTATAATTCCTTGCCCTTCCACTGGCTCCTTCCCACATTCCCACTCCCACCCCACAAAAAAAACAACAGATCTATGAGTGGTGGTTTAACTCCATAAGGGAATTTTCAAAATAGTTGAAGACACAACTACAACGTCTACAAGGGATTTGCACGTGGAATTAAGAATGTTATTGAAAAACATTCATGTTGTAATACTCTGTATTTTTGACATGGTTCCCAAATTGATTGTGACTAACTGTAAAAGTAGAGAAGATATAAGGAAATGGAGACCAGAGAATTCAGTCTTTGTACTATGGAAGTGTGTTGCCATACAGAATACAGGATGAAGTAAGGAGAATTACTGTGCAGAAGTTCCTTAAACCCTCTAGCCAGAGACCTGAAAGTGGAATTTAGATAACAATTTAGTGGACGATGCACAATCCCAGAACAGAATCCAGCTCACTCTCCTGTAGCCATATTAACTCTGTATTGCTAATAGAATGGAGTACAGTACCAATAGTAAATTTTTTTGTATCACGAAAGTCAACAGACAAGACTACAAATACACACGGGCCAGCTCTGTCGGGAAGTAAACCACCTCCTAAATCTGGGTGTTGTGGAGCTGGTATAATCACAATACAATGGGAAGTGCTTTTATTCTCACTACTTCTTCATCCAGAAAAAAAATGAAGGATAGAGACCTATTCTAGACCTCAGAAAATTCAACAAATTCATAAGGATCCAATGGTTCAGGATGGTCACTTTAGCAACAATAACACTAGCACTGGAATAGAGGGACTGGTTCTCAGCCCTTTACCTCCAAGACACTTATTTTCACATAACCATACATCTCACTCTCAGGAGTTCCTCAGATTTATTCTGGGAACAGAACATTATCAATACAAAGTTCTACCTTTTGGCCTTTTGACAGCACCATGGTGTTTTCTAGGATGTTTGTGGTAGTGATGGCACTCCTCCACAAGCAGGGAGATAATCCATCCAATCACAAATTCTTCTCAGTTACTGCACAGGGTGAGTAACCTCCTCTTCCATTGTGTCTGTCTAGTGATGGATGCCAGAGATGGCTTCTGTCCTTGCTTATATCTTCCAAAGTTCAATGAACTTGTTTCAAGAGGCATGGGGACCTCATGCTGTTCTTTTCATCCTGTGGGCTTCCCATCCCCCTGAATGATTTCTACATAAATGGGGCTTCCGTTGTTTTTGATTCCACTGTGCTTAATTTACACAGGAGACAAGTAGATAGCTGTGACGTTCCCTCCTGTCTGGGCAGACTGCACAGCCCAATAGCAATGAGGATGCACAATGCCACACAGAGTGCCAGTGCATACTTTTCATAATGATATTAATCACCAGTGTGCATTAGCTTTCAGAAAAGACCTCATTCAATACACTCTGATAATACAGTAATATTGTATAGAATCAGTTGGTTCAATTGCTTGTCACTTGAGGTTCAGCCCCCCTTGTCTTTGTGACCAGTGACCTTTGTGACCAGTGACCTTTGCAGTGGATTCTTCTGAAAAAAACACCCCAAAAACGCAGACCAAGCTTTTCTTGCTGGGTGGATATGCCATGCTGTCTTTTCCCCCCATTTGTTAATGTGAGGTTTGCCTCCACCCTTCGTTAGCTTGATGCGTCAGTTTACTGCTTATATATAAACTGGGGTAAACACACATTTTCCTGTTTAGGACAGACATATTTAATAACTTCCCCTGACATACCTGGTTTATGCACACTTTAGCTATAATTCCAGCAGATATTCCTAAATCTTAATGCCCATCACGTACATGCATCACACAAGAATAATACTGACCAGTGAGTTATTAGTTTTCAAATGACACCTCAAAGGCATGTTTTGTACAAAGATAATTACAATAGTGTGTAAGGTGTGAATACAGAGGTCCTTAGTATCACAGTTTGCATGACATTACTCACAGATGAAAAAAAAAGACAAGTCCTTGTGTTAATGAGATAATAGCCTACTCTGGAAAAACACAAAAACAGAATGAGGGAGGGACTTGGAAGGATAAGGATTATAACCTTCAAAGCTAATGAGTTATGCTTATTGTTAAACATTGTTGCATGCAGTACTGTAGCCATGTTGGTCCCAGGATATCAGAGAAAGATGGGTGAGGCAATATGTTTTACTGGATCAACCTCTATTGGTGAAGGAGACAAACTTTCAAGCATACACAGAGCCTTCTTCAGGTCACCAGAGAGTTGAAGAACCCTATGTCAGCTCAAAAGCTTGTCTCTTTCACCAACAGAGGTTGGTCCATTATAAGATATTACCTCATCCACTTTGTCTCTCTGTTGTTACATATGCAATTTGAGCTGGGAATTTATATGACATCCTAACAAGATATCAGGTTTCTAGATATCATGGTGATAGGCACATTAAAATACAGAGAGTCATGCAACAAAGTCAGTCAGAGACAGGATGAAGTATTGAGAAACAGCTGCACATTTTAAGCTCTGCTAGACTTTTAACTTTGTACCTATCAACACATTTAAGTATTAAGGCAGGTCAGTGCTGTTATGTTCTTGCTTAACACTAAACAGCCATTGGTCATAAGTGTACTGCTTATGACAGAAGCAAACAGAAACAACACCATCAAGTCCATACTTGACGCTGTTCTAAAGATTTGAGAATAGGAAAAATCCGTGATCATGAATATTGAACAAAAAGAACTCCCATCCATTTTTTCCTCTATGTTTCACAAAACTAACTATTTTAACAGGGGAAATTGTGTTCCCTTCTCCCTTCAGTTTGAATCTTAAATCTTAATAAAACAGCAATGTATCATATAGCATATGTTTGTGAGGAGTTCCTGAAAAGGGACAGGGAAGGAGAATGGGTAGCAAGGATGGAGGTGAATGGTATCAAATAGCTTGTGTGGATTATTTCTAGAACTCATTTGCCTGTGGTGATGAATTTCCATGTCAAATAGAAACAATGTCCAAAATGGAGATGGTCAGTGATGGTGTCAGCACTGAGGAATGGGGAAGTTGTCTCAGGCCCTTGACCAAACCCTCAAAATTGTTGTTTTGCAGAGGGTCGCAGCGACACCGATGATTGAGCTGGAGGAGGTTGACATTTTGAAAGTCTCTGTCTATGCTTTTGTGTGTCATATTGCCTCTGTTGTTGGGCAAGTGGGGCAGACCTTGTACACTGGGTGAAATAGAATTTACCCTGTTTTTTACTTGATACAGGTGAGTATATCCCAAGGGAATGAAGGGTCATTTAAGAGAACTTCAGGGTGTGGAGGGACTTGTCAGCCTTTGCTGCAAACAGCTTCTGGCCATCAAAAGGAAGGTTGTCCATGGTGGAAAGCTGGACAGGTAAAGCCACAAAGCTCAGCATATAACTGTGGTATTGGCTGTGGAGTGTGCTGCCATGTCCGCAGCTTGTACAGACACTGTAAGGCAGTCTTGGCTAGGAGATGGCCCTCTGAGGTGACTCTCTGTCATATGGGGTGGATCTGGGTTGTCTGCCTCGTTGATTGATGGCATCAACAACTAAGGAGTTTTATGCAGGGTGAGAAAATAAAAAGTCCATCCATCCCCTTTGGTGGGACATAATATTTTTTATCTACTCTCTTGCAAGTGGGCAGTATTCTTGCCAATGTCCGCCATATGTTTGTAGCTGACTCCATAAGTGCTTTGTTTATCAGAAGTGAAATTTTTGATGTAAATGAAGTTTGGAGAATGCCCAGTAATGTATTATTGGAACTCTCGGACTTCCTCTAGAGGGATCTCTAGGGAGTTGGCAATTCTTTTGAAGAGCCCCTGGAAATGTCTGAAATCATCTGCAGCTGTGGGTGTGGGAAGCATTATGTATGGCCTCATCTGGTGAAGAGGAGGAAATGTTGACTGATGGTGTCGTTTCCTGTTCCAGGGCCTCCTTCTGTCCTTCAAAGCTTTCCTCAGTGGGTTTTGATGGTGCAGCCACTGAAGGTGGTGGAGGACATTTAATCCTCTCCCTGTAGGAGCTTGGAGGCCTGGGGTATTGTTTCTATATGCCCTCCAAATAGGGCCACTGCATGGGGACTGGCATAGGCATCCATACCAGGTCTGGGTGTCAACCCTATGGTGAGATTTAGGCTGTACAGGTAGGCCTAATACTGAAGTAATTTGGATTTCTAGACTAGATGTGATAAATCGACCCCCCCGCTGGATCAATCGCTACCTGCCAATCCGGCAGATAGTGTAGACATACCATGAAAGTGTCTGTCTGAGACCAGGATCACCTCCTGGCAGGAAAGGCAATGCCTGAAGTCCATCAAATTGTAACAGGTTTCAGAGTAGCAGCTGTGTTAGTCTGTATGCACAAAAAGAACAGGAGTACTTGTGGCACCTTAGAGACTAACAAATTTATTTAAGCATACGCTTTCATAGACTACAGCCCACTTCATCGGATACCTAGAATAGAACATATAGTAGGAAGAGATATACATACAGAGAACATGAAAAGGTGGAAGTTGCCATACCAATTCTAAGAGGCTATTTAATTAAGATGAGCTATTATCAACAGGAGAAAAAAAAACTTTTGTAGTGATAATCAAGATGGCCCATATCAGACAGTTGACAAGAAGGTGTGAGGATACTTAGCATGGGGAAATAGATTCAATTGGTGTAATGACCCAGCCACTCCCAGTCTCAACTTGTAGTGATTCAGCCCTAAGGGTGAACACAAACTATTCTAATGAGTATTCAAACTTGGGAGAAAAAGGAAGGAAAATAATGTTTTTGAATGAAAGAAAGAAATGGGGAGAATGGGATAACTAAATCTGACGAGCATACTAAAATACTATTCTAATCCTAAAGATAACTATTGATTTTAACACTGCTGCGGGTTCCATCTCAGGCCAAGGATGGTTGAGAAGGAAATGAGAGGGGGTCTAGTTGTGCTGCGCTAGACAGGTGCCAATAACAGTGAGAGACGGGGAGAGTGCAGGCACAACCCAGAAACTCTGCTGCTGAGATTCTCTGACCAAAGGCACCAGGACACACGTTCACTGAAGAGGAACTGTGCTCTCACAAGCTGAGAAAGATGGGTCCTTCCACCAAGGAGGTGAAGTCTCCAGAACTGAATATAGGTGGGAGACTTGCTTACATAAAGCTCTTTCACTTAAGAATACCTAAGAAGTGAGCACCTTGTACTTCTATGGAAAGTCCTGATGGAGGGAAAGTCAGTCATGACTGGGAAGAAGGAAGATAGGTGAGAGAAACCATTCAAAGCCAGTGTCTTGCTAGGTTAAGTTTTACACTTTTAGATGATTTCACTTTTATTTGCTTGTAACCTTTTCTAACTTTATTCCATCCTACTTAGTATTACTTAACCTATTCCCTATTGTTAATAAATTTGTTTTATTTTACTATAAACCAACTCAGTGAGGTGTTTTAAGGGAAGGGTGTACTCACCTCAGATAAGTTAATAAGTTGTCATGTTTTTGTGTCTTTAGAGGAACAAATGAATCATATTATTTCTCTGAACTATCCAGAAGAGGGCCGGACACTTCAGGGCACATGGTTTTGGGAAAAATACAGCGTGTGTGTTGGGGTCATCACGCAAGTAGTAACCAAAGCTGGTTGAAGCCAGTGAGTAGATAGGCTGCTGGGGTCAGAGCTGCTGAACCAGGGCTGTTTAGCACACAGACATTTCGGGTGTGACTTGCATGCTGGTTGCATTGTGAGTGGCCCAGGTTGGGAGTTACAATAGCAAATAATTGTGAGGCACCCAAGCTTATAGGGAAGATGGTGACACAGTCCCTCACTGGTCTGGACTGACTTCTGAAACCCTAATAAGGCCATCACAGTATTTGTCAGTAATAGGTCATGCAAACCCTGTGGCATAGTATAAATAGTATTTTGGCAACAGCTTCCTATCAAGACAGTAGCAGAGACTAAAAGAGTTCTGCGTTTCCTTTCTCTTCCCCCCCTGCTCCCGCCCTTTTCCTGCTTGCTGTAACTCACCAGCTGTCTGTCTTCAGTTGGGATACTTTCACCTTCACCGCTACATCTTCCCTACTTGGTAGACTGGCAGCAGAGGCAGGCATTTCCAGCTCTCCCCCTCTCATTCCCCTCCCCCCATCACTCCCAGCCATCTGCCCACTTCTGTAAGACACAGGCATTGACAGTACAACAAGCAGTGTCTTACAGGGCATTGTAACATGTTTTCTAATCACCTTGACTTCAATAGCAAGCAATTGTTTCTTTGTACTGGTGTTGACATTACAAACAGTCCAAGGAAAGCATTTTCCTCTGCCAATTCAGTAGACTCCCAGCCAAGAAGCCCTGGTGGATGGCCTTTCATCCTTGTTTACAATAAATTCTGATTGCAGAAGATGCCATTTAAATAGCAATGATATTGTTTGGAGAACTGGAGAGTCCAGCATGTTCCTGGTCAGGCATACATCTGAAGTGGTTGTATAAGTGCAAATGATTAGTAATTTGTGCTATTGAAAACTTTGATTAATACAGCCGTAAAATGTGTAAGTAATGTACTGGCATTTAACATGCTTTCTGGGAGGGAGCATAGGACATTTCAGATGAAAATTTACACAGAACATCTCTTTATCCACTACCAAATGAGTTCTTACAAAGGTGGTTATACAGGCATTTTTCTCAGATGGGGTTATGGGGGGAGGTTGTTTAATGAGCTAAAGTGATACGATATTATGTGAAAATGGTAGACATTTGAATTCAAGCTATAGATTTACTCGACCTCGTGTTATTATCCAAAAGCATTTTTATATATGAGAGATGTTTACTTATTTTAATAGAAAGGGTGTATGTGACAAATACATTGGACCAGGACGGCGAACCGCAGCCAGTGGGAGCCACGGGAAGCAGCGCGCGGCGAGTCGGCAGGTAAATAAAGCAGCGGGGCCAGCTAAGAGTACTTACCCTGCGGTCCCGCGTGCTGACGTTGCCAACTGCTGAAAGACCATAACTTCTACGAGCAAGAAATCAAATGAAAAGGATGAAAAATGCAAGGACACGCTGGATGCAAAAATAAAACCAAGTTAAGAATCCAAGCTGTTTAGTGGTGGTGTAACATGCTTTTTTTGCAGGGAATCAGAATACTGTACAGAAACATAGCCATTTGGTACTTCTCACACCATCTTCTCGCCTCCAGCAGACTCATAGGGTGGCACTGACCAGCTCTGGGTCGGTTCATATACAAACCTCCTCTACGAAGAGTAGGGCTGCTAAAACCATTAAAGGTGGAACCTAAACAAATATAGAGGGCCTGGTAGCATTTCCTCCTACAGGAGAGGTAGCCTGGCTCACATTATTCTGAGAAATGTCAATAGATAATTTATAATTGCATATTATCTAAATGAAATAAATTCTATAGCTCGTGGCCATTACTTACTACAATTTTATTTTTTTTATATTTGAAAATATAAAATTATTTAATTTTCTTGTATTTATAAGAAACAGTGCAAAGGCCCCCAAGCCAAATAGTTAAAGCATTCACATGCCTAGATTATTAGTGTTTGTATTGTGGTACCATGATCATTCTTGCATGAGGTTCACATTCAGTTACAACTCTCCTGTCCTTTATTCAGGCAAACATAAGAATCTAATCATGGCCATACTGGGTCTGACCAATGGTCCATCTTGCCAGCATCCTGTCCTCTGACAATGGCAAGTTCTGGGTGCTTCAGAGGGAAAGAACAGAACAGGGTACTTTATCAAGCAATCCATCCCATCATCCAGTCGCAGCTTCTGGCAGTTAAAGGTTTACGAACACCCACAGCATGGGGTTGTGTCCCTGACCATCTTGGCGAATAGCAATTGATGGATCTGTCCTCAATGAACTTATCTAATTCTTTTTTAAACCCCATTATAGTTCTGATCTTCACAACATCCCTTGCCAATGAGTTCCACAGGTTGACTCTGGGTCGTGTCCTGTTTATTTTAAACTTGCTGCCTGTCAGTTTCACTGGGTGCTCCCTGGTTTTCATGTTATGTCAAGAAGTAAATAACACTTTCTTATTCACTTTCTCCACACCATTTGTGATTTGACTATTAGCATAGACCAAAAACAAATAGAAACCTGAATTATAGCTCAGGATGTGAGAGAAATTGATCTTTTATAAAATTTAATAGTGAAGCAAACACTTGGCTTGGCTTCTAAATAATAACAGCTACTAGTTTTAATGCTAATTATTTTTCTTTAAATGTTGCAGTTGAGAACTGTCCATGTATTTATCTCTGATACAATCACTAGGAGTGAAATTGTGTCCCCACTGAAATCAATAGCAAAACTCCCACTGATTGATGGGCCAGGATTTCAATCTAAGTCTATAGCTAGTAGCCTATTGCCTATTTTATCCATCACTCCCCCCCTGCGGAGTTTTGATAAGACACCCATGCACTGTATTCCTGGGTCCCAGTCAGTGGTTCTACAGTGACAGTGTTCATATTTACAGTTCTCTGTTTTGTGAACATCCTCACACTGTAACCACTGTGAGTTATTTCACACACTGAACAAATTACCTATAAATATATAATGTAGAATGCTTCAGAAGTTAATTGAAATAATCAACTTTACCTACATTCTAACAAAAAAGTTAAAGCAAAATATCACTTATTTTTCTATACAAAGGAATATTTTAAAATTTATATTACAAGAAATAAATATAAAAATAGCATACATGTTTAAAGGTGGGTATTGTTTTGCTTATTTACAATCCTATAAAATCTGCAACTATAATCTTAAAAATGTTGTAGTAGACAATGTAACTAACATTTTGAAAGACAACTTAGAATCTTGTTTAAGTGTAACTTGTAGTTACCTACCTTTAGATTTACAATACAATGTAATGTATTCAGATATACTAATTGTAGTTATACTGACAAAATAAGAGTCTAAAACCAAAACTTCCTTTAAACCTGGGGGGAGGGGAAGAAAGGAAGCATGGAAAATCAGATTGGAAATTGTGCCAATTCTGATGTACTATCTGAAGTACCTTGTCAAATAGTAGCAATAACTTTTTAAAAAATTTTAACTCTCCTTATGAACCCAATATATGACTGCCTCAAGGCTCCAGTACCGTCTATAAAATAAGGATCAGTTTCCGATTTTCTCACATTGTGTAAAATTGATAAAGTAAAAATTTGTGTTTTACACTGTAAAACAATGTGCTTTGAAAAAAAATCACATTTGCTTAATAAAATGTAGGCTTCCCCTCTTTGAAGTCCTTCTGAGTGAGACACGGGTTTTTTTGTGGTCTGCATCATCCTTCTCATGAAATACGAGCTGCTTTCCTGAAAAGTCATGAAGACACACATCGCCATTCTGTACATTGAAAGAAACACCGTTCTTCTCACTGGAGACATTACCTGCAAAAATAAAAGCATGGCATAAGTCAGAAAGGATTCAGAGTGAAAAGTCACCAAAGACATGCATATTTCTTAAAAATTTCAGTGAGTATACTGAGAACATTCATATTTCAGTCTTCTTTGCTTTACTGGGATGAGTATTAAGTAAGGATTTTTCTGTCATTAGTTTGTTATACAATATTTTTCACATATGGCCTGAGGATAGAATTTGACCCAGACTGTATAGATCATTACCAAATCCTCTCACGTTAGTCATACAATTATCTCCCACAGATATCTTGTCCCCATATGTCAAACAATATGTGATATAATTTATATATTGATAGTGTCTAATTCCAAAGCACAAACAAACCGAAAGGAAACCAACGGACTTATACCAAAATGAAAAATATATGTGCTAAATTAGTTAAATGCAATGTTGCAGTACATAAAATACAGTATAACAAGAACATTCAAATAATCAGAATACATCTGTTGAGATTAATTATTAGAAACATGGAACCCAGAAAACAATAATTAAAACAATTTTGAATGAAAACTGTAATGTTTTTTTTAAGAGTTTACCTGCTTTGCAGGACATCTGGAGCAATGAGCTTTTACCTCTTTTAAACATGTCTTGTTTGTGGAATTTGCTTTCTTTGAAGCATATGACATACAGGCCTTGCACAGCGTGCATCCAAACCCACATATGGATAGAGAGTTTGAATGTTTCTGGTGCCGCCACAGCTATGAACAAGTATAGTTGCACTTACTGTGACGTATCAGTTCAGTGGAGCTTCGAGAATACTTAAAGGGTTCCAGAATTCCTGAAATTCTGAGAGTCCTAAATTCTTGAGTATGGATCTCTTATCTCTATACATTGCATGCTGGATACTTCAATTGTATTTTAACTCTTACTCTTTATTTTGCATTTATTTTGTTCTTCTGATAAACTCCAACTGTGCAAATGCTTCAAAGCAGAGTTTCTGCAGTTCTTACTTGTAAAGTAGGCCAACTTGAAAGGGCTGTTAGAAGTCAGACATAGCATACATATGATTGCTAATATTTTATGTAGGGTTTTTAATGACTGTTATGTGTTGTATTCAAATGATTTTCAAAGTTCCAGGGTATTTCACCACAGTTACTATAAATGATTTAATTAATATTAAGTCAAAAGAAAATGACGAATGCATTTTAAAACTATTTTCCTCCATGCATTGTTAGTGAGCCAGAGAAGATGACAAGATACAAAAAGAGAACAAAAAAAGGATGTGGGTAGATTGTGATGAAAAATATGAAGGTAAGGGAAACAAAAAATGAACAAACATTTCCTTTGAGACAGAGTGTTTGGTGTTAAGCAAATATTCAGGAATAGGCTCACAAGCAGAAGTGCAGTGCTGTTATTTAGGCAGGAAACCGTATTTGTTAAAGGTAAAAAATGCTATTAGTATGAATATTGGCAAAACTTTTTTTAAAAAATAACACAAATATTTTAATCTGAGGTCATAGATCCAGTGCATGAAAATATCCTTCTGACTAACAAAGGAGAAAAACAGAACTGTGAATTTCTATTTAAGACGATTTCAAAGACTGGTGTAGTGGCCACAAAATGTGCTTCCATGTGAGGGACTGTGGTTTGATCCAGCCAAGCCTAGAGCTAGATTAAGACCATCCAGGGGCAGAGGCACAACAGAACACAGGACTCCCCCATGGCTCTGCCCCCAAGAGGCACAGGCAGCACAACAGGGTTGTATTCTACTTCCCAGGAGTAGCAGGAGTGAAAGCAGTGGGGGCCCAGTACTTAACCCAGCAGACGTTTTTTCCTGTTTGAGTGGCTGGGCTTGGCCTGCTGCTCTCTTCTCCTCCAACCACATGGTCTTCTGTGGGGGAAGGTTTTATGTAGAGCCAGGAAAGGGGAGAGATGGACAGGGAATGAATACGCCCACATTGCCTACAGAGAACAACAACTTAGCGGGGAGCATTATGTTTGTCCTAAATGGAAGCATGCACATTTGGAATGGAAGTCAGGAAGCATTTTGTCTTTAAACACCATTTTTTGCAACACATACATTTCCATTAGGGAAGACTGGCCATAGAAGTCACAGAGAAAATACTGTCACTGAGCTCCATTACTTACCCAGTAGCCAACAGCTATGCAGCTCTCTGACTGTGACCTCTTAAGTGAGAAGATTTTATGGCCTCTGTTGTCCTATTCTCTTCTTCCCCAGCCTCATAAGGGGGTTACATGTGGAGTCCTGGTAATGATAGCAGGGGCTCTGCAGATCAAGCCCTCACATACTAACAGCACTCGCAATTGATAGCTTTCATGTTTTTAAAAATTATTTTTTTGGATGTCATCACATTTCTTTCATCTGTAGACTGCGTTTTCTTTAATAGTTGATACAACATGATAAAGCTATTTTAAAATGTTCTTGAAGTTTTCCACTGCTAGTTCTGTCTCCAACTGATAAGTAGGGTATAAATAGCACCGCTGCTAGGTATTTTAGTAATGTATACTATTTACAATTTTGCGTATAATCACCAGTTCACATTAAGTATGAGAAGTGAGTATTTAAAAAAAAAGTATTACTATATTACCTCAACTGGATAATTGTAGTATTATTATTTATAAGACCATACTAAAATATTTTGATTCTGTATTCATAAATAATAATTGGTTCACTGCCCACTTTAAATTGCCATAAGAGAGCCTAAAACTGTTTTAAAATAACAAAGGATATAGTTTGAGAAGTACTATTTTTCAACATACATACCATTCCCATTTGCGTGTACTGAATAATCATTATTCATTAGCAGTGTGGTGGAATTAGTAGAGTTACTGTTTGATTGTAAGGAATTGGAAGAACTGGATACTCCTTGGTTTACAGTCTGCTTCTTTAAACCATTAGTAGCAGTTCTACTCCAATCTATAGTAGAATAAGTGTTACAGAAAATAGTGCAGTACATTCCAGCACAAATAAATGCAAGAGTACAGTTAATAATGAAATTTAACTTAAATTCTAGCAAAGATCTTTTCCCAATATTTCAGATGAAAACTATTCTCCTAGGAATTGCATAATTCTAGCTGTGCACGAACTTACATTTTCTCTTTTTAATTTCTTAGTTTTAAAAAGTCACTAATCATACTTTTGTGACTGTAGGCCCATTTAGAGATGATCAGTAACTGCAACTGCAGTATTTCACCTTTGAGTTTAAACTGTGTAAGGATACATATAATTTTTCAAATACAATTATAGTACAATGAAAGACCCCCTCCAAAATTGTTAGAAACACACATTATTCTCAAAGCTTCTAACACTGAAGTCATTGCTAAGGCTACCACTGACTTTGAGGAAGCAGATCTTCGGGGACTGATTTAGGTCCCAGTCGTACAAAGGACTCCACAAGGCTACAGCCTTACACATATGCAAAGTTCCAGTCAATCAAAATTAACACTTTATAAGGCCTTATTTTCCAGTTAAACACAATGCAATCTTTATGCATCAGGAAAATAAAACAAAGTGGTAGATATATCTGGAAACATTGCTATGCCATTTATTGCTTAACAATATTTGCTAAGGACAATTGGCATGTTACACCTGACAGTAATTATATCATTTACAAAGGTAGAAAACTGTGTTTAATATTTACCAGAATTTTCAGCCAACCTGAATTTTCCACAACACAGATATCGTCTCCACTGTTTGCGGACATTTTCCTTTGCCACACAGTAAAAGATAAAAATGAAGAATCCTGCAAAGTACCAAATGCCAGAATATTACTTCAAGCCACAGAATTTTTGTCATTTTGTAACTTTTTTAAATGGATGTATCGTTTTTCTTTTGTTTCTTCTAAAGTCAGCTGATTCCAGTCAAACGGTCTCACACCCTCTTGTTCAGCGGAGACACTGATAGCCTAAACAGTAGACTGAGGCCCTTACCTGAAATGCTTTTTCCCATTACACTTGCACGATATGTATATAAGGTAGGTATATAAGATATAAGGAGGATACAGAGTACCAAAAATACAAATATATCAGGTAACTGAGTTTAAAATATGAAGATCTGTGTGGAGCTACAAGTTTATTTGAATCTTCAGTACAGAAATCAAGACAAGATAACAACAACACAGCCCCATTATAGCAGTACAATTTAAAATATGAGGTATAATCAACTGAATAGCTTTGGCCTTCTCTACTTTGTGGACTGTCTCCATATTTTATATGGAGTTGTTAACATATTGCTTCTGCTTGAGATGGCATGAATAATACTCACGGACCAGTGTTCATGTTGATAGGTCACTGGGGCAAATTTTATTTAACCAAATACAAATTCAAGGTTACCAGGCAGTATTTGCCCCTCTCCGCCCCTCACTCACAATTAAGTCATAGTGAAAGCCCACATGGGCTAACAGCTGATGCTCAAATAACAGTAATTGTAGTCCTCTTCACCACAAATTCAAAGCTGCATCTTTTCCTCGAAGGATGCAACTCACAGATGTGGGGGTACCCCAAACTGTGCCAGATCACATATCCACCCACTTCTCACTGCTTCCCATACAGGGTGGGACTGTACTTGCTTCTAAACCTTCCACTGTTCAGAAAAAGTGTGTCAGAAATATTTACACTTCCTGCTAGCTACAAAGAAGAATGTGGTTGTGCAGTTCTTTACATTAGATTACAGAAAATGAAAAATAAAGGAGAAACTACAAGCTTGGATTGAAGAAGACAGAGATTAGCATTTTCTGGACCACTTCTCAGGGTAAGTTAGACACCTAACTCCCATTGTCTTCAACAGGAGTGAGGCACCTAGATGCTTTTGAAAATCTGCATCTTCGGGCACTTCAATTTGGCCCTAATGCTCAGATTTTTAATGTCATTTAGATGTTGCTCTGCTCATTGTTCAAGGCCTAAGGCCCACATTCTCAAAGATATTTAGACATCTAACTCCCATTGAAATCAGAGGGATTTTCAGATCTAGGCCTAAGTGACTAAGGGCTTGTCTTCACTAGCACGGGGAGAGATCGATCTTATGGCGATCGATTTATCGCGTCTCGTCAAGATGTGATAAATCGATTGCCAGCGGCGCCCCCCTCGACTCCATAACTTCAGCTTGCCAAAAGGTGCAAGCTGGAGTCGACAGGGGAGCGCGCCGTTGACCACCGCCGCCATGAGGACGGCAGGTAAGTTGGCTGTAGATACACCGATTTCAGGTATGTTATTAACGTAGCTGAAATTGCGTATCTACGGTCGACCCCCCGCCCTAGTGAGGACCAGCCCTAAGACAGCTAAGTCCCATCTTCAAAAGTGACTTAGGCACTGAGAAGTGTAAGTCACAATGAAAGCCAATAGGAATCAGCCTCCTAAATGCCTACGTTACTTTTGAAAATGTGACTCAGCCATCTAAGTCACTTATAACTTGCAGTGCTGAGTGGATCAACACTTAATTACTTTTAAAAATCGGGTCCTAAATGCCTAACTCACATTTGAAAATGCAACATATGGTAAAAATTTTCAAAAGCAAATAAATTACATCAGAGCCTAAATGACCCAATAGATCTTTTGTCCTGTAGCTTTTGTGATTCTATGAATGCACCTTCAGACAATAATTTTCCTTACAATGTACTCAAAAAGATAGCGTGTCACTTCTGAAAGTGTTTGCTTTGCATTCATTTTCTTTAAATGTAATACAACAATTAAGAAGGTCATCTTCAAGGTAGTTTTATTTTTTTATGTTATGTAACAGTAAAGCTAGACATTTTGGTAAACTCTTGTGCATAATAAAGCATTTCCTAAAACTGAATTATTTATTACATTTTTCTACAAAAGGCCATACCAAAGCATAAACTTACCTTGTAAAGTGTTAAAGATGGCAAAGAGGTACATGAATATCAGATTTACTGGCCCCCATGCAAAAAAGGCAAATCCCCAAGTAATTCCCAATAAGAATGTGAGGCCTGCAACACTCCTGAGGTCTTGAACACTGGTTTTTCTCTGAGTTCCAAGTTGTTTCTTCTTTTTGATTCGACAAAGCTGAATCAGCACCACTATAAACATGCTGACATTCAACAGGAATATCATGCAGAAGTATCCCACAACAGTAATATAGAAGACAATGTTATTGTTGATCCAGCAGCTAGAATACAAAAACAAAGGAGGAAAGATCATATTATCAGACATTCATTATTAGCAATAGATATTAGATAAAGAATAGTATTAGGCATGGCTATATTTTGTTGAAAACACTTCATCCTGCACTACGCAAGGCCACATACACTGATTCAAGTTTTCATCTATCTATTTAGATGTTTATAACAGTATCTGTCATCATCCTCTCTGAGTGAATCCCAAGGCCTAAAGCAAAAAAAAACAAAACAAAAAAAACACACCAATGGATTAGGTTTAGGTTTCCTGTTTCCCTGGGCAATATGGCATTTTTTGTTTGTTTTGTTTTTCACATTTAGGCTTGCTTTCTTCTACACTCTACTCTTCATCCCCCATCTCCTTTCTTTCTCTTGTCTTGCCTTCACCTTATTTTCATGTTCTGGCTCCATGCCAGTGTTTTGGATCATACCCTCTTTTGTGACCAGGATCAGAGCCTTGCAAACAGTTTCAGGAAGAGACTTAACTTAATATATCCTGCAGAGATTTATTCACAGAAGTGTCACTTTCAGGAAAGAAGTTCACATACACACTCACACATAACCATTAGATAAAAGATAAAAGCATTCTGTTGGCATTCACTTTTAAAACATGCCTATCTTTTAACTTACAATTCATCTGGTGAGCCATTAGGAAACTTTCCATATGATCCAACCCCATAGTTATTTGGTGTTATAGCCAATACAATGCCTACCACTAAGAGTGGTACACCTGAAAGATTAGATAATAGTTATAATTCTGAATGAAAGTTTTGTGAGGAGATGAAACTATTATATTTTCCTAAGAAACCTAGGGTTGTCTGAGACTGTTATATCACAATAACTCATTTTGTAAAAAGCAAAGTAAACTAGCACACATTTGAAGTTTTAATCTTTCTGAACAAGACTATATATTTTGTGGCTTGATCCAATTGTATCACTTTCAACCTCTGTTAAACTAGCAACACATGTTACATATGCTCTTTGATATCACAGATTTAAAGACATGAAATACAATGGGCTTGATTTTGCCTCTCTCACCCATTTTACTCTAGTTTAACTCCGTTGTTTTCAGTGCAGTTACTTTTGATTTACAATAAGGAGTAAGAGAAGAGAATCAGACCTAGGGTTTTCTCATCACTTAAGTGGTATGCACTGTTTTGCTACCTTTTGTTAGAAACAGCAGTCTAGAGGTAGAATATGTGGTTGATATTCTGGAGTAATAACAATTTCCCCAATGGAAGAGATGCCATCTGCTTTGGGGGTTGGAAATGGAAATAGTCAAATGTGTAATTGTTTCTCAGACAGCTGCAACTGTAGTTCCAATAGAAACAATTTATGATTCATTTGAATTGCAATAACCCCCACAATATATAGTGTATGCCCCCAAAAGAACTTACAATCTGAAAAACTTTGCAACAAGGGGTGAATTCTGCAACACGCTACATTCACAGAAAAGTGAAGTAAATAGAACCCAGTTATTGATATGCATCTGAGGATTCTTACAGGCAACAGGTATTTGATACTTGCTTTGTCATTACTTTTAAATGGTCTTCCATCCACTAAAATTGTTGTAAAGACACTATATTTATTTTAGATTCCAAAATGAGAAAAATATACATACCCCAGCCAACGATACAAAACTTAAGGATGTATTTCCGTACATAGGTATTAAACACTTTGACAAGGGCAAGATACATGTGGAATGCTTCAAGGCCCATCCAAGTGAAGGAAACCAAGAGGAAATAATGAAGAAATACAGCAACTGTGATGCACAGGCCTTGTATGTTATACAGAGCAATCCATGAATCAAGGAGAAAAACTAGGTTTAGTAGAAGTAATGCAGCACACAGCTGAATAAGGATTTTGGAAGGGTAGTCTCTCCGGATTTTCCTAAAAAGAAAATTAGTGAGATGATATAAGCTTTCGTCATTCTAGGAGTATTCCTGTAGATCCCACACTGATTCTGTGTTCTTTGGTCCTTAATGCAGAAGAGCCACTAAAATAACACATATTACATATGGCTACCAAGTATTTATGAATGAAAGGGTTAATATTTGTGACATCATTATTCTTGTTACAACCAGGTTCTAAACACTTATAAATACAAACATTGTTGCTTAAATTTCAGTTATCTTAGTTTAATGTTTGTTTAAATATTTTATTACTTTTTTCCATATTTTTCTATTTCGTATATTAGGCTTCTTATTGTTGGAGTACTTCATCACAACAGCACTCATCACATTCTCTTTTATTAAGAGGTTAGACTAGGCCTGAAAGCCAATTTCCAGGGTATCTGGAAACCTTAATAGTGGCAAATAATAATTTAATGATAGGTGAGTAGGAAAGCACTATAAAAGGATGCTCAAATCATGCCCACGGCTTCTCCCTCAAGATGTATAATTGGCCTAATGGACTGAATAACTGAGACTCTAGTAATGTATAGGTTCTAACAACTTACATGGAAAGCTAGTGTACTGTAACTGCATAAGAGCAACGCAGTCTAACAACATGTTGATATTTTGGAAACATATTGTGCATATATGTACCTTATTTTTAAAAGATATCTTATACATTCCACTTTATTAGGACAATTTGTAGTAACCCCCTTCCAGCTCCTTGGCTTCCAGCTCTACAAAATTGCATGATAATTATTTTATTTTAAGATACTCTCCCCTGGTGAGAATCAAATCTTGATATACTCCCCTTAAAGTGTACCCATTCTGTGTACTACTATTGAGGTAGAAATGAAACCTACTAGAAAAAATAGTTACTAACCTCTGTGTAACTGTTGTTCTTCGAGATGTGTTACACATATCCATTCCAATGCAGGTGTGTGCGTGCCCCGAGCACAGTCACAAGAAATTTTTCCCTCAGTGGGAGTGGTACCTGTCACAATGGCTCTGGCGCCCTCTGGTGCCATGCATTCGTAGAGCCAGTATGAAAGGCCCTGACGACCCCGCACCCGCCTTAGTTCCTTCAATCCAGCCAGCTCCGAAATGAGGGGTAGGATGGTGGGTTATGGAGTGAACATGTGCAACACGTCTTGAAGAACAACAGTTATAGAAAGGTTTTTAAATTATTTTTCTTCTTTGAGTGATTGCACATGCCCATTCCAATGTAAGGATGTATCAGGGGTCGGCCACCTTTCACAAATGGTGTGCTGAGTCTCCATTTATTCACTCTCATTTAAGGTTTTGCATGCCAGTAATACATTTTACCATTTTTAGAAAGTCTCTTTCTATAGGTCTATAATATAGAACTAAACTATTGTTGTATATAAAGTAAATAAGGTTTTTAAAATGTATAAGACACTTCATTTAAAGTTCAGTAAAAATGCAGAACCCCCCAAGACTGGTGGCCGGGCCCCAGGCAGTGCGAGTGCCACTGAAAATCAGCTCATGTGCTGCCTTTGGCACCCGTGCTATAGGTTGCCTCCCCTGACGTAGATGAATGTAGATGAATCCAGCAGTTGCATAGCAGGTGGGATCAGAGTTCATGGACATGCTGACTGTAAAACAGCTCGACCGAAATGGGCACATCCCTATCCTATTGAGTAATGGTGTAATGACTAGAGAACGCATGCACCGACATCCAAGCCACCGCTCTGCAAATGTCCTGAATAGGGACCTGAGCCAAGAATGCTGATTATGATGCTTGCGCTCTCGTGGAGTGAGCAGTCAGGACAGCTGGTGGTGGAACACCCACCTGCTCATAACACATACAAATACATGATATAATCCACGATAGAAGTCTGAGATAGGGAGACCTTTCTTCCTTTCAGCAATTGCTACAAAGAGTTGGATGGACCTATGGAATGATTTAGTCCTTTCTCTGTAGAACACGAGAGCAGTATAATGTCCAAAGTGTGAAGACGTTGCTCCTCTCTACTCGCATGTGGCTTTGAGGAGAAAACAGGTAGGAAGACTGCCTGATTACTAAGGAACTGGGAAACCACCTTCAGAAAGAAGCTGGGATGTGGATGCAGCTGCACCTTATTCTTAAAGAAAACCATGTATGGAGGCTTCAATGTGTGGGTGCAAATCTCCAAGACCTTTCAGGCCGAGGTAATGGCCAATAAGAAAGCCACCTTCCATGAAAGGTATCACAAGGGACATGTTGCCAATGGCTCAAACAGGAAACCCATGAATTTTGATAAGACCAGGTTTAAATCTCATGGAGGGATGGGTTCCTACACTTGGGGGTATAGTTTTTCCACGCCCTTGAGAAAATGGATGGACATCTCATGAAAAAATGAACAGCTTTCCACCAGGGGATGAAATGCTGAAATTGTTGCCAGGGGGACCTTAACTGAGGAAATTGCTAAACCTTGCTGTTTCAAGCACAGCAAATAGTCAAGCATGTCCTGCAGAAACAACTGTGTGGGTGATTCCTGCTGGGAATCCCATATGAAGAACTGCCTCCATTTTGAGAGGTATATAGCCCTGGTAGTGAACTACGTGATCCCTAATAGGATCTGGTGAACCTGCTCTGAGCAAGCCAGCTCTCTAGGACATAGCCACAGAGCTTCCAGGCCATCAGGTGGAGGGAACTGAGATTTAAATGGAGCAGACGACTGTAGTCCAGGAAGATCAGGTCCAGGTATAGAGGGAGTGGAATAGAAGCAGCCATGGAAAAGCCTAGATGTGTGGCAAACCAGTGCTGACGGGGCCAAGGTGAGGCTATAAGAATGACCCACACCCGATCCTGCTTGATTTTTAGCAGAACCTTGTACACGAGCATGATAGAGGGGAAAGCACAGAACAGGTGACATGTCCCTGGAAGCAAGAAGGCTTCTGAGCAAACCTGGGTTGTGGACTCGCAGGGAACAAAATTGGTGACACTTCCTGTTGAGCCCAGTTGCAGGCAGGTCTGTCTGGGGAGTCCCCCACCATTGGGAAGCATCCCTCATGATGTCCAGGAAAAGGGACCACTTATGATGATTGGAGACTGCTGAGGCAATCTGCCAGTTCATTCTGCACTCCCAGAAGGTGAAAGCCTCAAGGCAAATTACATGGGCTATGCATAGCTCCCATAAGAGGATTGCTTCTGATACCCACATAAGGCCTGGAGTCAACAATGCCAACTGATGCCAAGGCAGAGGAGTGGCCTGACTTAGGTTGCACTCTGCTCTGCTTTCCATACCTGGCCTTCTTAGGAGTCAGGGAACGTCCCCTCTTGGCTGGCTGCCCAGCCCTGGCTCTTCCTCGGCACCAAGGCTAGCAAACGGTGCCAGGACGGCCACACCCGAAGAGAAGTGCTCCTCAGTGATGCTGAGGTGTTCAGCTAGGAGGAAGGTCTCAGCACCGCCTCCATGAGACAAAACTTCAATCTCGCCTGCCAGTTCTTCTTGATACGGGGTTTAAAGTTCCTGTAAATTTGGCACCAGTCCCCGATGTGAGCCTCACCCAAGCACTTCAAAAACTCAGGGGCATTGCCTTACTGCAGGTGACACAGGGCTTGAAGCCGGTGACCCAGGCATGCCTCAGCACTGGGTATGGAGAAAACTCTGCTAACTAACTAGAAACAATGAGGAGTCTGGTGGCACCGTAAAGACTAAAAGATTTATTTGGTCATAAGCTTTCGTGGGTAAAAAAACCTCACTTCTTCAGATACATGGAGTGGGAAAATTACAGATACAGGCATAAATATATATTGGCACATGAAGAAAAGGGAGTTTCCTTACAAATAGAGAATCAGTGTTGACAAGGCCAATTTACTAAGGGTAGATGTGGTCCGCTCCCAAAAACTGATGAGGAGGTGTCAATACCAAGAGAGGGAAAATTGCTTTTGTAGTGAGCCAGCCACTCCCAGTCCCTATTCAAGCCCAAATTAATGGTGTTAAGTTTACAAATGAATGGTAACTCTGCAGTTTCTCTTTGAAGTCTGTTTTTGAAGTTTTTTTGTTGAATGATGTCTACTTTAAAATCTGTCATTGAATGTCCAGGGAGATTGAAGTGTTCTCCCACTGGCTTCTGTTGTTACCATTCCTGATGTCCAATTTGTGTCCATTTATCATTTTATGGAGAGACTGTCCGGTTTGGCCAGTGTACATGGCACAGGGGTTTTGCTGGCACATGATGGCATATATCACATTAATAGATGTGCAAGTAAATGAGCCTCTGATGGTATGGCTGGTATGGTTGGGTCCTATGATGGTGTCGCTAGCATAGATATGGGGACAGAGAAGGCAATGGGGTTTGCTACAGGGATTGGTTCCTGGGTTAGTGTTTCTGTGACGTGGTGTGTAGTTGCTGTAGTTTGGGGAGCTGTCTGTAAGTGAGGATTGGCTTACAGATGTCAAAGAGAAACTGCAGAGCTACAATTCATTTGCAGTCTTAACACCATTAATTCGGGGTTGAATAGGGACTGGAAGTGTCTGGCTCAGTACAAAAGCAATTTTCCCTCTCTTGCTATTGACACCTCTTCATCAGTTATTGGGAGTGGACTATATCCACCCTGAGTAAATTGACTTTGTCAACACTGGTTCTCCATTTGTAAGGAAACTCCCTTCTCTTCATGTACCAATATATATTTATGCCTGTATCTGTAATTTTCATTCCATCTGAAGAAGTGGGTTTTTTACCCACGAAAACTTATGCCCAAATAAATCTATTAGTGGTTAAGGTACCACTGGACTCCTCATTGTTTCTGTGGATACAGACGACCACAACTACCCCTCTCATAACTGGGAACAAACTATGTACAACAATCAGAAAGGAAGTCCAGTAGAAAGCTTATCATAGCAAGGGGAACAGTTCCAGTGACCATCACAGGCACTAAGAAGGAACAGAGGGGCACAGGGTCATTTGGGCCCTGTAAACTGGCGCTATGAACACATGGCACCAGACGGCACCAGAGCCACACTGACAGGTACCACAGAGGAAAAAATTTATAGCGACTGTGCTTGGGGCACACACACCTCTACATTGGAATGCGCATGTGCAATCACTTGAAGAAGAAAGGACTCATCCATTGCCTGTCAGGCCGGTGGTTACAGACAATCACGATCAAGTTTATAATGTAAGTTTAACTCTGCAGGTACTTACTCAAAGGCTATGTAGGTTACAAGAGTAACAGAAAGAAAAATTGCAGAAAGGCCACAGCCTATATAGGTGATAAAAGTCAGAACCAGTGTCTGGATGGGTGGTAAAGTAGTATTTGGAGACAAGTCCTAAAAGGAAAACAGAAATTATCTTTAAGGGATGTGCTTCTTTGAAATAAAACAAACAAACAACAACAAAAAATATTCCACTTGATTTTTTTAAAAAAATCATGGAAACATTTCTGTTCATGTTAGATTATATATAAGCTGAATTTTAAAAAAACTAATTATGGGGTTATACTTGACCCAAGAGTATCCCTTTTGTTTTGATCTATCCTCATCTTCTTTTCTATAGAATTATCACTACTTAAAATTAAGGGCCCTGATTTAGCAAGGCACTTAAGTCCCCTTAGGGAATGTCTACACCATAATTAAAAAGCCATGGCTGGCCCATGCCAGCTGATTCAGACTTGCTGGAGTTGAGCAAAGGGGCTGTTTAATTTCAGTGTAGGCTTTCGGGTTTGGGCTGGAGCCCGAGCTCCAGGAACCTGCGAGGTAGGAGGGTCCCAGAGTCTGGGCTGCCTCCTGAGCTTGAATATCTATTCTAGTTAAACATCCCATTAGTCCAAGCCCGGCGAGCCCAAGTCACCTGTCACATGCCAGCTGTGGGTATCTAACTGCCATGTAGACATACCCTTACACTTCAAGGGTTCTATTCATGTCCCCAGTTCAACAGCCTCACTTGCTTAAAGTTAAGCACTTTCCTGAATCAGGGATCCAAATACACTGGTTTTGGATATTATTTATAACTAATTACCAGCAAAACTCCAAAGCTTGTGAGGTGGTTGCATGTACAAATAGTTTCATTTGCTCTCCTTTCTTTAACCATGCATCCTTCATAAGACCAGCCTCCTTCACCACCTGTTACAGATAACAAGATTCCATTACTGATAACAGTTACGATCTCTCTTAAAATTGTTAACAAAAGTTAACACAGCTGAGATGGAATGGAACTTAGAAATGGTGATATCAAATACTTACCATTTTTATTTAAGTCCCAAAATGCACATCTAACTTTTAAATTGTCCTGTTTAAAAAAAATACACACATTTTACTAAATTATAAGTTGATGAGCAAGGCAGTTATGAGTGTAAAATGGACAGAGAAATAAGGACTGTCTATAGCAATATAACATAATAAGGAAAAGCTATTTCTTCTATGTTAGCTTAAGGCGTACACAAATGTGGATATACCCAACAAAGTAAAATTGGACTATATGGGTAGATCTATTGCCTTCAGCTTATGTAGAATTATTATTATTGGTGGTAGGAATAGGGGCTTTTCCTAACAATCTGCTGTTTTATTGTCTGTATGGACAGTGCAGATTGAATTGAAGGTTTTATTTCACTCTTTCCAAGTTTCTCTCTTCCTAAATTTTATCTTAACCTCTTGAACCATGTGACAGAATGTGAGTCACCTAAGACTGACTCATCACTCTGTGCACTTTGCAAGGGTCCCTACAAGGGCCAAACTGAGGAGATAATTGTTTAAACACCAAGTAATTAACCAGTTAACAAGATGATTTAGTTCCTCAACTGAGGTCAGTTCAAAAAGAGACAGGAGGAGGCAGGAGGGGAAGGCTGAAAAGAAGGGCCAGAGAACCTTGAGAGGTGAGATCTCTCTTCTCCCTAGGTAACGGTTTGGGTGACTGTTGCCTTATGCTGTGGGGAACAAACACTTGCAGCGCACGTTATAAATAAAGTACATAGTATTGAGCTAGCTATCAGGGTGTGTGAGGAGATTTTGCAGCAAGAAATCCAGGAGGAGAGAATACTGGCCCCGGATAGACCACAGCCCTGCACATCTTACTTTTGGCTTTAAAGAGATTACTCATCTGAATATGACCTACTATCATGTGTCTGCAGAATCGAACTCTTAGTTTGGAGGGAATGGAACTTTTTATTTTAGGATACGCAACATAAGGGCAGAATACATGATATCTGTAAGTCCGTCTCTGGGGTACCAGACTTGGGGATTTCTCATCTTTTCTTATTTTAGAAGTACCAAGGAATTAGTTCTTTTTTTAAAGGTTTTTTGGTTGTGTTTTAGTATTGCAATGTTAGAGTTTTAAAAGTGTTGTATTTTTCTTGAGGATCCTAGAACATTGCAGCTAGTAAGTGATATATAATGTTATTATGAACAACAACACTATATTGTTACATTGGGCTCAACTTTTTACCGGTGCAAGTTCTGATTACAGAGAGCTAGCTTTGGGAAAATCCCACACAAGGGACTGGAATCTCTGCCAGTTTCAACCCAGAGTGTTTCTTGGGAGACAGGCAGGTTTTAATCCATCCACAAACAAGCAGGGGATATCAGCCCTCCAAACTTATAGATTACCCAAATCTGTGGGGATCTAAGGACAACCACACAGGTCAAGCCAAGTCTATATGCTGTTTCCTGGCTTCATTGCCTCTGTGAAAGCCATGTTCTCAGTTTTAAGATTAGCAACCATGTTAGTCTGTATCCGTAAAGAAAACGAGGAATACCTGTGGCATCTTAGAGACTAACCAATTTATTTCAGCATAAGCTTTCGTGGGCCGATGAAGTGGGCTATAGCCCACGAAAGCTTATGCTGAACTAAATTGGTTAGTCTCTAAGGTGCCACAAGTATTCTTCGTTTTCTTTACATGTTGCCAGTGTTTCCCTGTTGGCCATAACTGCCTAAACCCCACTCATGAGATGTTCATTCAACTGAGAGGAAACAACATAAAAGAATGTTGGCTGAGTAGGAATTTGATAGACTAGAGAGAAATTACAGAATAACTGCAAATCAATTTTGAACCACATATGTTTATCAATTAACATTATGTAAACATGAGATCTGTTGGAAATTTTGAAGCCAATGAACATAGATGAAAAAACCACAAAAGAAACACAGAGCAAATGAAGCAGCCTGCATATTCAGCATAGCATAAGTTCTAAAACAATCCTAATCATGTCATAAAATGGCATTTTGTAAACTGCTAAAACCTAAGTCATACCTGAGTAGGCATAGTGTTCTGTAGAGTGATAGTAACATTTGCCTTCAAGTTGCTCAGTGTGAGGTTAGCTACACTTGATGATATGACGTTGCTGATTAGAGAGAGATTCTCGAGTGAAGAATCCTGAAACAAAAAGGTAACTTAGAGTAGAAAAAAATTAAATACAGTAGAGTGTGTGCACACACACACTTTCAGTTACTACAGTGATTACAATGGGGCAAAAATGTTTGAAATATTAAAATCTTCTGATGAGAAAAGGAATGATTTTTTGTGAAAATGTATGCTCATCTGCCCCTCTCACCCCCCATTTTTTGATCAGTTCTAACATGGAGTTAAAGAATATTATGAAGGATCCCTCATGTACAGGATCCCAAAAAGTTACCTGAAATGGAGTTGTCTTTTCGAAAAAGTTGAATATAATTCTAGAAGCCAGAGGCATATCTTCAGAAGACACGTTTGTCAGCAGTGAGGAAGGCAGTGCAATTGCTCCAATACTATTTATAGGTGCTTGGGTGCCTAGAGCAATCTGAAAATTAAACATAAAAAGGCACAATAATTAGCAATTTTTTGTTGCTAACAGAAGATTAGATTGTGCCTTAGGCTCAATCCTGAGTATAGGAGAAGCCTATTATATAGCAGTACCACCCCAGGAGCACCATTAGGAAGAAACCATGACTCAAAATCCTACTACTTCCCCCAGTGGCAGAGCCAGGTTTTGCAACTTGGGGCTGGGGGTTGATGACCATTGGTTGTGGGCTGGAGAGCAGGCCTGCCATGCAACTCCAGCAGCGGTGGTTCCTGTCCCACCTGGGCTTGGCCCAGCTCTCCACTCTGGATATTGAGCCCTAATGCATGTGGTTGCAGGGCCATTAAGTTTGGCCCAGCCACCCACCAGTTCTGATGGAGGGATGGCCAAGCCACATTTGAGTGAATGACATTGTAACGTGGTATGTGGGATTGCAGCACTACCCCACGCCATTGGTCATGTTGCAATGCTCAGAGCAAGGAGCTGGACCCAGCCCTGCAGACCAGAAGCTGCTGCTGCTGGGTGCATGTGGAACAGGCTCACTCTCCAGCCCCCTGTGAGAATTCATGTTGCACACCTGGCCTCCCTATTAGCTGCATCCCCTGCTCATCTTTAGCTCCAGGGGAGAAATAATTTACCTCAGCTCTGAAAAGGGTATAACATACTTCAGCTCTTGCACCCAGCTATGGCTCCATCCATTTGCTCATGAGGACAGAGCATCGGCATTGTGGGTAACAGTGCTTTGCAAAGGACCCAGAGCCATAATCTGGGTAGCTCTAATGTAGGAGCTATGCAGGAGATGGGGCATTGCACAGCTGCATTGGGGCTAGCAAAAATCTAGCTCTTAAGGAGCCATTCCAGGGGCTGAGAGAAGAGGGGAGAACAATGTATGCTTTTATAAGAAACACTGAGCCCTGGTCTACGCTACGCGTTTAGGTCGAATTTAGCAGTGTTAGATCGATTTAACCCTTCACCCATTCGCACCATGAAACCATTTTTGTTGACTTAAAGCGCTCTTTAAATTCATTTCTGTATTCTTCCCTGACGAGGGGATTAGCACTGAAATTGACATCACCGGGTCAAATTTGGGTTAGTGTGGACACAATTTGATGGTATTGGCCTCTGGGAGCTATCCCAGAGTGCTCCATTGTGACCACTCTGGACAGCACTCTCAACTTGGGATGCACTGGCCAGGTAGACAGGAAAAGCCCCGGGAACTTTTGAATTTCATTTCCTGTTTGGCTAGTGTGGTGAGTTCATCAGCACAGGTGACCATACAGAGCCCAAGATCACAGGAGACCAGGCAGTCCCAGATTCGCAAAAGAGCTCCAGCATGGACCGAATGGGAGATGCTGGATTTGATCGCTGTATGGGGAGACGAATCCGTGCTGGCAGAACTACGTTCGAAAAGACAAAATGCCAGTACTTTTGCCAAAGTCTCCAAGGGCATGATGGACAGATGCTACAACAAGGACCTGCAGCAGTGCCATGTGAAAATTAAGGAGCTCAGGCAAGTGTACAAAAAAACCAAAGAGTCAAATGGATGCTCCGGTCAGAGCCCCAGACATGCCACTTCTATGAGGGGCCCCTACCACTACCCCAGCCCTGTCCGTGGACACCTGCATGGGGGAAGTCTCATTCAACAGGGATGAGGATTTTGGGGACGAGGAGGAGGAGGAAGTTGAGTGTAGCCCACAGCTGACAGCCAGGATCTTTTTATCACCCTGGAGCCAATTCTCCCCCAACCCTCCCAGGGTGGGATCCTGGACCATGAAGCCGGAGAAGGCACCTCTGGTGAGTGTACCATTGTAAATATAATACAGGGTTTAGCAGCAAGCATGTTTAATAATTAATTTGCCCTGAGGACTTGGGATGCATTTGTGGTCAGCAAAGCTACTGGAAAAATCTGTTAACGCGGGCTCTATTTTTGCGGTGCTGTGGCATCTGCACGGGCAATCCAGGGAAAAGGGTGTGAAATGATTGTCTGCCATGGCTTTCACAGTGGGAGGGGCGACTAATGAGATGCGCCCATGAAAACACACGAGAATGTTTTTGCTCCATCATGCACTGGGAGCTAAACACAGATTTCCAATCGGTGGTGCAGACTGCGGGAACTTTGGGATAGGTATCCACAGTGCACCACTCCAAGAGTCGATGCTAGCTTCGGTACTGTGAATGCACTCGGCCGACTTAGCGTGTTTAGTGGGCTCATTAAGGGGTTTCAGATGCAGGGGGAATGGGACTCTGCAGGGGGGATCCACGGGAAAGTTGTTGGGGTTCAACAAGGAGTGGGGTGGGTGGGGTTTGGTGTGGGAGTCCAAGTGCTGTGGAGTGGGGCGGGGTCTGGGTGCAGCTGGTTGGGGCTAAGTGGATTGGGAATCTCGATGTGGAAGGCTTGTCACGGTGGTCCAGGTGCACAGGGATGGGTCCCATGAGGCTTGGAATTTGAGTTCGGGGGACTCAGCAGGGGTGGTCTGAGTGCAGGGGTGGGAGTCCACATGTGGGGTCTAGGTGCAGAGGGGCTCTGGATGTACACAGGTTGGGCGGATGGGGAAGCAGCTCCCTGCACAGTGATCCCTCCCTCCGTGGCTAAGGAATACTGGGCCAGGAAGCTGGAGGGGGTACAGAGCTTCCTGCAGCGAGAGGGGGAGGGGGTGTCTGATCCATCCCTCGTTGCTCCTTGCAGGGGAAGAGGAAGTCCCATCCTCCCCAGCCCACTCTGGATTAGCAGCTGAGCCAAGCGCAGGGTAGAAGCTACTGGCTGGGGAGTCCCAGCTCTGCCCCCTGCTTGTGGTGATTTACCTCTGCACCAGCTGCTCCAGGTGCCTGAAATGATGCATTTGCGCTGCAGAGGAGGGGTTCATGACTGCTCTTGCAGTTTCCCTTTGGTTCCCCATCATTTTTTGTGGGGAAGCAAAGAAATCTGGAGGGGGGTATGAATTCTGCGTGTGCACAGTGGCGCAGAATTCCCCCAGGAGTAGCAAATGTCAAGCTTGCACTACTACCTCCTTCCTAGTCTCACCACATACTTATACTTCACACAGTCTTAGGAAAACAAAACAGAACTTAGATCTTGCTATTATTTCACATTTTTTATAATATTCTAGAAGGATACAAGTATCACAGACTGTGTTACCAACTTGCCTGGGAAGACAAACAGCGCTCTAATATTTGTTGAGAACTTTCCATCTCTCACTGACAAAGCCTTAAAGGTTTGTAGCGTCCACTTTAGAATTATCACAAAAATCAGAGGGTGGGGAAAGGCTTTTAGGTGAAAATGTGGTGTTAAACCTTTCCAGTCACTTTTCTCTTGGCAAAGCCAACTGGCAAATATACATGAAATTCATCAACTAAGCAACTTAATAGCTCTTTTCCAGGCAGCCAATGTAATTTTAATACTACTTCTGACAGGTGAGGACATCTGGCAAAACTCCTTGAAATTCTTCAATGCTCTGGGGGTGGGTGATTAAACTATTCATGATTTTAGGCTGCTGGAGGAGGGGGATGTTTTGCCAAATGCTTCTGGTATTCTGGCTGTTCCCTTACTAACAGCTTGTTAGTGAAATATCAGCTTCTGCTAGGACAGCAGCTTACACCCTTCTTATTGGTACAGAATTTTTCTCCTATAAGTCTTAGTGGGAGAATAAAAAAATCTTTTGAAGACTTCAAAAGCAAAATAGTTAATAAAGATCCTCTGATTATAGCAGACATGCCTAACAAATATCATATGGAAGATCTGGATTTCAGATTCTCTTGATTAAATCTCTCTATTTTTTAATATAACAAATGCACTTTATCCACAAAAAGTCTGAATTTAAATTTTTAAGGATTAAAATCATAGGTGGCATTACCTGAAGATCTGATGAATCTTGGACAGCGAATGACATTTTGTTGAAGTTGCTGCTGTTGACTTTGGTGACTGCTAAAGCCAAGGCCGGGGAGGTAAAATTAATGGATTCTGTTGAAAAGTTCAATTTTAAGCCAATGGCATTCACTATTTTTACTATTCTGTTAAGACAAAATATGCCTAGTATTACAACGTGGTTATCGCTTCATTTTCAAGCAAGTTGTGAAATAGCAAGCCGAGCATATTCTGAAAACAATCAGTGCTTTTCTCTGATCTCTCTTATGCCTGCGTAAGTAAGAAGGAACTTCACTGAAGGCCATGGAGTTACATTAGTGTAAAACCAGTGGAATCAGAATCATGCCTCATAAAATTTCAGTTTGGGTGAAGAAAAAAGTGCAGGCTGATAGTCTGTCCATTATTTGAGGAGCTTCCTATAATGTATTACTTTATCAAGATGACAAACACAACATTCAGTTCATCTGTTTACAAAAATGAATACCTTTTAGAGACTGGCGATAGTACTGAATATGGAGCATTTAGGAGATTGCCAATTGTGTTGACCATCTCTCTTGCAGCTTTTGGCTCTATTTTCTGGGCTGACAGAGCACTTTCCATTTGGGATATTATATTCTCAACTTCAGAGGGATTAATCGTGGTCTGTGTGATATTTGATAGATTATCCAAAATGTTTCCTATGACAGAAGAAAAATAAGGTACATTAATTGAAAACCATCAAGATATTGCGTATGTCAAAGGGAATAAACCTGAGGAGAAAAATGAGCCATTATGTCACGGCTACCATCTAGGCCAGTGGTCACCAACCCGTCAATTGTGATCAACTGGTCAATCTTGGAGACTCTCCCAGCCAATTGTGATCTCTGTCCCCATGGTGGCAGAATGGGGCTGCTTGCTTCTAAGGCAGTCTCCTTCCCTGATGTGGCCCCACACTGCTCCCAGAGCAGCCAGCATGCCCCAGCAGCCCCACAGGGTGGCGGGGGCAGGGGTAACTGCGCGCCTCTCCTCCCTGGAAGCACCACCCCCGCAGCTCCCATTGGCCAGGAATGGGGAGCTGTGGCCAATGGGAGCTGTGAGGGCAGTGTGTGGAGCTGCATGCCCCCTCCAGGGAGTGCAGGGACACATTGGCCCCTTTTGGGAGCAGCATGGCCAAGTGGTGCACTAATGGCTGGCAGGATGGGGTGGTGGCCTGGCTTGTGATGGGGAGGAGGTGCCGATGTGCCTGAGTGGGGCTGGGGCAGACAAGGAGCCTGCCTTAGCCCCACTGCACTGCCTACTGGGAGTCACCCAAGATAAGTGCCCCCCCGGTGGGAGCCCATGCCCAGGGCTGGCTCTAGGCACCAGCAGAGGAAGCATGTGCTTGGGGCAGCACATTATAAGGGGCAGTCTTGGGGTGTCACATTCCAGGCTTTTGTTTTTTGTTGCTTTGGTGCTCTTGCTCCTTGGGGCGGCAAAAAAGCTAGAGCCAGCCCTGCCCATGCCCCAACCCCCAGCTTTGAGCCCCCTCCCCAGAGCCAGCACCCCATGCCCCTTCCTGCACCCTGAACCTCCATCTGCACCCCAAACCCCTGCCTTAGCCCTCAGCCTCCTTCTAGAGCCAGCACCCTCTAACCCCTTCTGCACCCCAATACTCTTCCCCATCCAGGAGCCCCCTCCAGTACCTATATTCAATCCAAGTCCACATCCCACTCCTCTCCTGAACCCCAACACTCTTTCACAGCCTACACCAAACTCCCTCCCAGAGCTTGCGTTCCTCCTGAACCCCAACCCCCTGCCCCAGCCCAGTGAAAGTGAGTGAAGGTGGGAGAGGGTGAGCAACAGAGGGGGGAGATGGAGTGAGTGGGGTGGAGTTTCAGGGAACGGGTGGGGTAGATTCTGGGTTGCCCTTAAATTCAGAAAGTGATCTTTGGTGTAAAAAGGATGGAGACCACTGATCTAGGTTGATATACCAGTGATTGAACCAGGGTCCTCCAGAATTAAAAACATGAGTTACTAAGGACTGAATTAAAGAAACTAGACTCCAGAGTTTAGACTATAACAGATTCCTATTCTCTGCAGACTGGCACAGAGGCAGACTTACAACACACACTTACTGGTGGGTTACTGTGAAGGGATGGACTACATCTGGAGACCTCCTGCTGCAGGCCACATAGCCCTGTTCACCCAGCCCCAGAAAAGAGCAGAAAAGAAGTTTTCTAGGCAGCACTACAGTGGTTGCAGGGGAAGCTGCCAATCAGAGGGGCTGCTGGAGTGGCCAGTCAGAGCCCAGGAGGGCCATATAAAAAGAAGCAGCAGAAACAGAACAGTCAGTTGTTGCCTGGAGTGGGAAGAGAGTTCACCATTTTCCTAGGTGGCTGAAAGAGCAGCAGGACCATGGACAGCTCAGTGTGGCAGGGAATGGGGGAGATAGGAAGAAGCTCCTGGCTCGTTGTGGGGACTAAGCAAGAACTGAGACCAGGGAGGGCTCCAGGAAGGCAATGTTTCTGGAGAGGAAGCCCTGGAGGTATGCTTCATACCATGGCGGGGACAATTTAAAGACTGTATACCCTGAAAGGGGTTTGTTCTATTCCACCTATAGATAGCGTGTGTGACTCAGCCAGAGGTAGGGTGACCAGATGTCCCGATTTTATAGGGACAGTCTCAATTTTGGGGTCTTTTTCTTATATAGGCTCCTATTACCCCCCACTCTCCATCCCAATTTTTTTGCTGTCTGGTCACCCTAGCCAGAGGGCTGAGTCACTGAAGACCTGCCGAAGATATTAGAGAGACAAAGTGGACGAGGTAATATTGTTTATTGGACCAACTTCTCTTGGACAGAGACAAACTTCCGAGCTTAGACAGAGCTCTTCTTCAGGTCAGAAGGGCAACTCTGTGTAAGCTCAAAAACTTGTATCTTTCTCTGACAGAAATTGGTCCGATTAAAGATATTACCTCACCCAGCTTGTTATCACACAGCAAGCCTAGCTCAGAAGGTGGACATTCATCACTAATGAAGTCACTGTGGAGTATTCTATTCACCTACATAAAGAAGATGAAAATTCAGCATTGGTGTAAATGGACCCTGTTTTATTTAAACTAGCCTCTAATTTTCAACCTGCTAATTCTAAATTCTTAAATTGAGAGCTATTATTAGAAAATACGCATTAACTGGTAAAGTATTTATAGTTATGGCAAAATATTGGCTGCCCTACACGTAAGAAGGACTGGCTGGAGAGAAAGGAGGCACTTTGCCTAGTTGGAAGGGCTGACAAACCTCAGACTCATGGGAGCAGTAAGATTAGTGAGTATGCATCTCAGGACTTGCTATTTTGAAAATATTTGTAACTCTCCTGTGCCTGTTAAGAGTAAAGTGACTGCGATTAAGAAATTCCTCGTCTAAGCCTGTGTTCCCTGCTTTCCTGCCATGTTGTCCCTGAAGGGGTTAAGCTAAGAAGCAACTGTTCCTACAAGTTAGGTGGAATTCTGAGGGAGTGTGCATACACACCTTGGGAACTAGGTCTGAAGCGGTGGTTGCAGGGTCTGGGGCACTTGGACTGTGGAGTTCCACATCCCAGGAAGGGCTCAGATAAGAGGATGGAGTCTATGTATATGCCTTAGATTCCCAGAGCAAGAAACAGTGAGTAGTCCCTGCCCAGACCTACTTGAGTCAGAAGCACTTGAGATCCAGCATTTAGGTCTACTCACAACAGATTGGCATCTGTACAGTGTAATACTGGGCCAGGTTGTGACAGATGCCTCCCTATTTTAAAATACCAAATTCAAAAACACATTGATTCCATAAAAAGGGTAATGCTGCCATTTGTCTGTTTTACTTTTCTGTTTCTCTAGTAGGATCTTTCCATTGAATTCAGTGGTCTTTACATCAGGCACAGCTGAGCAGAGGCATAAGGATCAGAAGATAGCATCTGGGTCTGCAGAGCTTCGGGTGACTTCTGCTGTAACACCAAGATCCAGCAATCCTAGCAGAACCATGATCAATGTACTATAAACCCCAGGAAACTAAGCACTAAAGGAAGTGCCTTCCACAGAAGACTTGATTGGCTACACCTCCCCATGACCTCTGATTGGTCCAGACTCACTATTTAAGCATAGAGGAAATTCCAGAAAGATGTCTGTGCAACCCTTCAGCACCTGGCGTGCTGCTGCTATAACAGACCCCCACTCTCAATTCTCTGCTTCTGACCCTGACTCTGTTCTTGGGCTCTGCCCCTTTGCTTGACCCCAATCCCTGACTCCAGCGACAGTCTCCAACTTTACCTCTGATTCCTGATTCTGGTTCTGAGCTTCAGCTTGACTACTGGTTTCTGACTCCAGCTCTAACCTATGACTCCTGGATCCCAACTATCAGGCCCTACTCCTGTGCTGACCACTAGACTAGTCTCCTAGTCTTACCCACCAGGCCAGATCAGACCTATATATAGGCCTATATATATGAAAGCAGTTGGTAATTTATCTGAAGAATACATTTATTTTCAATCCTGCAACTATATTCTCTTTTCCCCATTCCCATCCCTCTTCTGTTTTTTTGCTATGTTTTTTCACTGAAGCATAAAAGCCTCTAAAATCATGAAGACTTATTTTAAATTCAAACTTATTTCAACACTTTTCTGCCCAGTTCTGTCACTCTCTTATTTGTTTATTTCATTTTGCCTATTCAATGTGTGGTGCTAGAAACAGGTCACATAGCCTTAACTCCTACTGTTCTCAATGAGTCTACTTGTAGAGTAAGGCACTAGTCAACATGAATAAGGGTGGTAGAACCTGTCCCCAAAAGAGTACTGTACTCCATTAGGTTTGCTTAAGACTCTTAACAGGACAAGGCTCTCTCAAAACTGATTTAAGTAACATAGTACTGAAATTTTATTGAACAAGTAAGACCTTAGTTCTGTGAGGGGAAAAACTCCCTCAGACAAAAGGTGCCAATTTATCAGCTTGTCATATTTACCTGTTGTACTGTTGGCCCCGGTAGCTTGGCTATCAGTGGTCGAATTAATTCCAGGAGGAGTGAGGACAGTAGGTTCAGTAGAAGCAGCAGGGCCCATATTTATAGGTTTGGTTGAAGGAATGGCAGAAGGAACTACAGTAGCAGGTTTGGTTGGAGATGTAGGAAGAGAAATTGTGGTCGATTTGGTGAGAGATGTGGTGAAATTCACTGCAAGGGAAATTGTAATGGTACTTGTAGGAGAAGATATAGCAGGGGGAATTATAGTGGTGTCTGTAGGAGGAGTAACAGGGGGAATTGTGGTAGGTGTGGCGGAATGTGTAGTAATAAATTTGGTCGAAAGATTATTTGTAGTAGTACGTTTGGTTGAAAGATGAGGAGAAAAAACAGTGGTATGTTTGAGGGAGTTAATATCATGAGAACGGTCAATAGAAATTTTACTGGGAGAAGCTGGAGGAGAAACTGGAGGACCAAGGTTGCTAGGGGCAGCACATACAACTGTGTCTTGTCCATCACTATAAAAAAAATAAAAGAATGGTATGAAAGTTGTGGCAAGCTTAGCACTGTTTATATATTAAAGAACACAATTTAACAAGGCTTCAGTAAAAGAAACCTTTAAATGTCATCTTTACAATAGTGCATTAGATCAGATGCCTGTGGTACTCAGGCAACAAATATTGTTAATCTGTCACATTCTGAGGATGCAAATTCTGAATTCTATTTTGTTAAATGCTCGCCACTAATGTAGATATTGTAATAGCAACACTACATTGGATGCCTACTTTGTGGATGATATCTGGACTTTGGACCTTCTAGCATGTGGGAAAACCCACGCGAGAGAACTAAAAGTAGAGGAAAATTCCAACGGGTTTTTGTGGCTGGGGTGTTTGCTAATGCATCCCAGATTAAAAATCAGAATATTCTTTAAATAGGAAAGTAAGCCTTTGCTATTTATACTTACCATTGCAATATTTGTAACTCTTCAGCAGCTGAGGGACAAGACTGCAGAACTGAACAGAAGCATTGTTCTATGGTGACAAAGACAGAAAAAAAAGCATTATCCTCATTTGTCCAATCGCATTAATAACAATTATATGCAATTGTTGAAAATCATAATTTTGACCATTTAAATTCCATAAAGCATTTTGAGATAGTTTTTTTTTTTACTTTCATAATCATGTAATAAATCAATATAAATATTAGTACACCATCTCTTTTTTGGGGAGTGGCACAGGTTGTCACAGACAATGGAGACGGCTCTTTTGGCGTGTTACAAACAAATGGAGTGTAGAATGCACAACTTCATGACTTGTGATTTTAAAAAAGATAGCATGACCCACTACCGTAAAAATACTTGCACCTTATCAAGTAGTGTGGCAGCCTGCCTTTCATTAATTTGTTGTACAAACTTAATCAGCAGTTTTTCTAACATAAAATCTCCCCAGTAAATACAAATACTAAATACATTTCCATGTTTGAATATCTCAAATAGGAAACACGGCAGAGAGACACTTCACATATACTGTACCTGCAACTAACTTTAATTAAACTCTTTTATTTTAAAAATACATATGCTTCTTTTCTGTTAAAACATTTACAGGTCCATCTTTAAAATTATTATCCTTAGACTGAAAAGGGACGCTGTAATAAAAATATATTAAAGACAACTTACCAATTGGGAGTATTTCTGCTCTGTCTTTTAAAGATGCTATTAAACTTCTTATATTAACAGTTTTGGCCAGCTTTATAATAAACTTGCAGACTATACTGCAATGAGAAGAAAATGAATTGTAAACAAGAAACAGATTTAACTTTATATGCTGTATACAGAAATACTGCCAACATCTGAATTCAAGTTCCATTTTCCCAACCTATTTTCAAATCTGAGGAATATTATTATGCTAACAACCTACCCTTTTCAATTTAAAAATAGAGAGAACGAAAGTATCACTTTGTGCTGGTTTACTCTCTCCTTGTTCTGCAGATAGCAACTAAGTTTTAAGGCCAGATTCTCCACTGCACTCAGTTAAGCCAGACAAGTAGGTGAATGAAGACACAACATAGTGACTGTGTTTAAGTGACAAGCTGAAACTTCTGTTTAGCCAAAGTAATACTGATGCGATCAGTTCCCCAAACCTTAGCACTCAAAATAAGGGGTCAGTGCAAGAGGTGGTAGCTTTATATCATAACTCCAAACAAGAAATCAGTTAGCCTTTGCCTGACCTCAATGTCATTTGTGGGACCCAACCAGGTGCCTCCTCATACAAATGAAGGTAGAGACTAGGAATTCTTTGATCTGCACTAGATTTAAGAGACTTCTCTTCCAATTCCCATCAAAATCAAATTACCCCAGGAGCATGCCAGTCAGTAACTACCCTACCTCACACTGAGCAACAGTGGAAACAATTCAAATGTCCTTCCTTCTAATTCAAGCCTCCCAGAAGATGTGAAAAAGTCAAAATACCCTCAGGACATCAGCCTGGAGGGAAAATCCTTCCAGATCCCACAGAGGGGCATGCTGGCTAGGCCCACAATACATAAAACAAAATTATGCCACCTTCAAGATACAGTTGCCAACCCTCCAGGATTGTTCTGGAGTCCCCGGAAAGTAAAGAATAATCTTTAATTAAAGATTGTCGTCTGATGAAACCTTCAGGAATATGTCCAACCAAAGTTGGCAACCCTACTTCAAGACCAAGAATTCACAGAGAGGGAGGATGGAAAGTCATTAAGTGCCAGCGAAGATGGGTGCCCATGCCCATGCTCAGGGAAGAGGCATTGTAACCCAGGTCTGGGGGTATGTGTCGTTGACCAAAAAGGATCAGCTATCCTGCTACAAAATGGCAAATTGGGCATCGGGGCGGGGGGAGGTGGTTGGGGGGACAAATGTCCTGTTCTATTCTCAGTCTCACCACACTGGTCTTCCTCCTTGCTGGTCTGATCAAATCCTCATCTCCACTGAGAAAGGGCAGGCATTTTATGTTGCATGAGCGAAGCTGTGGTGGGCAGGGGGGAGGCAAAACTGTCAAGAAGCTAATTACAATTCCTTGATCCTCTGCCCTATTACCCACTATGTTGCAGATTAGCGTATCCTGGAAGCTATCCTAACCTACACTCACTGGCAGTGGCCCCTAAAGATGTACTCTGGCCAATCGTCCTCCCTTCTCTGATGTTTTGGAGCAAATCCAAGATGACTTCAATGGGAGAGGGTCTGTCTGTCCCTGAATCTGTATACATGGGGCTTCAATCTTGTTTTCATTTACTTCAGTTGAGGCAGGATCAGCCTCACATTTGATTTCCTAGCTAGTTTGACTCAGTTCTATTACATATCCATTTTTTATACACAATACAGTACAGGATCTTAGGGGTTAAATTATTTAAAATTTTAATATGGCAGACCTTTGGTTTTCTGCAACACACTCCATAACAGAAGACTGTAAAGAAAAATAAAATAAAATTTAATTATTCTTTCAATAGAAAACATGTTTGATCATCAGATACTGAAAATGTCAGAAACAAATAGGAAGTGCACTTTTCCAAATAGCTATAATAACAAATAAGCACACAAATAAAAGTGCTTACCTCACTTCGTTCTTTCAATGTTTTGTTGAATTCTGAAATTCTTTAAAAGCAAAGATTAACTATAAATGGTGGATTTTACTTGTGTTTATAAAGAAGACATCACAGAAGTTAAAATGGTAGGAACTAAAAGATTGTTAAAATATATATAATGTTTTTTCAAATGTTGTTTGAAATGTACTTGACAATAATTTTCTAACATGCTAACTCAAAATCATATTTTAAAACTGTATAATTACTTTAAAGGTGCAAATTTCTAATATTATAGCAAACAGTATTTGTTAACAAAAGAATTGGTTGGCATTTTGGATGAAGCCCTTTAATTCCTGTTTGCTACTTGACAATATCAGAGAAATTTAAGTTTAATCCTCTGTCATCACACCCATATAAACTTATTTTATTATCAATTCACTTATTTTAAAGTAATTTAATATTGCGCAATAGACAATTTCTGACTTGTGTTCTGCTAACAAGGAAGTATGTGGAACACAATCAGAACTTGTAATTGAAGCAGGGCATGGGAACAGAAGTGACATGTAGGCTCCTCCTGTAAACAAGATCTGTCCTTCAACTAAAGAATAAGCACCAGCTTGCACGGGAATTTTTCTGAATTCCAATCTATAGCTTACCACTTCAACCTTGCTCAAACCCATGCTACTCCAACTTTGAATTTGATGCAGTGAAACAGGAAGAGCCATCAGAGAGAGTCAAGGAGAGGGGAATTTGACCAGAGTAATGGACTAGGAAAATGATCTTATGAGCTTTGTTTTGCCCAGCCAAGAATTTGGGATGTTTGCAAAGAAAGTAAAGTGCATATTTTTGGAATATTATGAAAGAAGAAGTGGCACCAGATTTCAAAGCAAAACAAACTGAATGTGACAAATGCATTTAGGAAATCATAAGCACAACAATATTTCATTTTCTAAGCAGAATGAGACCAAAACTGGGTCAACCATGTTTTCCTGATGAACACCCACATTTGAACTCACAGCTGATTACAGACAAGTGATCAGATTTTTCCCCTTTAATCAGCCTGTCAGTACACATGGTGAATTTCAACACACTTTGTTATTTTCTTACTAAGACCCTGATCCTGCAAAGGACTCCATGAAGATAGACCCCTGCATCTGTGTGGACCTCCACTGAAGTTGCAGGATAAGAGTCTAAGTATGAATAGTAAATAATACTATTTATAAAGTAACAAAACACCAATATATAAAACAAAAACTAAGAATAGTCTAAGGAATGTAAATTTTGCCCCTGCTGTGAGAAAATACTGAAATTCCGTATACGTTCCTTAAAATATTATTAATTCTAAAATAAATACAGGAATAATTAGAAGCGAAGAACCTACCGATGACATAACAGATCTCACTTAATCTTAAATACAGTCAGTATTCAGCAGAATTGGAAGAGTCAATTTATGATGATAATTATAAGTTACTTACTTTGATTCTTGTGGAGAAGGTATTGTACGTGGAATTAATGCTGTAATTTTATTGCTGCTGGTTACATCATCAATCTGTTAGAAACACAGTTTCAAATAATAATTACAAATTATAATTCTTACATAATTTTTAAAAATGCACACCTTACCCAACAGTCTGAAATTGCAAAGGTTAAAAGCACTCATCATGACCCCCCACCTGCAGGCCTGACCTCCGACTGCCCTGGGTCACACCGGCTGGCCTGATCCCCACCAGAGTGCCTGATACCTGAGCTGCCCAGGGCCGTCCTGTGGGAAGCAGTGGCCAACACCGTGCTGCTTCCCGCAGCCCCCATTGGACTGGAGCGGTGAATCGCAGCCAGTGGGAGCCACGAACGGCTGAACCTGTGGACACGGCAGGTAAATGAACTGGCCAGGCCCACTAAGAGTACTTACCCTGGGGGGCTGACACATTACTGAAATTATCGGGGATCATATAGATCATTGGTGCGACCAAGGTCCTGTAGGGGCACCAACTCTTATGTAAAGGGGGTCATATAAGGTGTCTACAACCAGGTTATGGTCTGCTGATTATGATTATGCGATCTGTATGTGTGTATCTTGTTTGTAGCTAAAGTTACGAAGATTGGCTGTATAGTGTCTGTATTTCAAACTTATGCTTGCTTTTGGGTGAAATTCCAGACAAAGTTACTGTTAGCTCGGCCTGGCCTTCCTGGTGGCCCATCAAGTTCCAATCAAGCTAACAATGAACTTTGTAGATGCCCGTCCACACCTGAGCTTCCCCAGGAATGTGGCCTGGCTGGTCAGGATCTGAATCTTGGAGAGTCATATGACTGGTCCATGGGGCTATGAAACTCCATTTTACAACAGGACTCTGCATAGGAAGGAGGAGGGGGTCTTCACCCACAAGAAAAGTCTATATAAACCTGGGAAAGACCCCTCCATTTTGTCTTCAGTCTCCAGTCTCCTGCCTGGTTCCTACTTCTGGATGGGACTTTGCTACAGATGGGAGCTCTGGCCAAAGGATTGATGACCCATTCCTCCAGGGAATGTATTCCAGAGACTTTGATTTGAACCTGCATTTTATTCTACAATTGATGCAAGCCATTACTGCATGTAATTGATTTCCTTTAACCATTTCTAACCCTCACCTATATCTTTTTCCTTGTATAAAAAACCTTTAGATTTTAGATTCTAAAGGATTGGCAACAGCGTAATTTGTGGGTAAGATCTGATTTGCATATTGACCTGGGTCTGGGGCCTGATTCTTTGGAATCGGGGAGAACCGTTTTCTTTATTTGGGGTATTGGTTTTCATAACCATCTGTCCCCTGGACAGGTGGCTGCTAGTGGTGATACTGGGAAGCTGGAGTGTCTAAGGGAATTGCTTGTGTGACTTGTGGTCAGCCAGTGGGGCGAAACCAAAGTCTTTTCTGTTTGCTGGTTTTGTTTGCCTTAGAGGTGGAAAAAAACCCAGCTTTGGGTTCTAGTTGCCCTTTTGGAAGCAATTTGTCCTGATTTGGCACTCTCAGCGGGTCCCACCAGGAATAGCACCATCACAGGGGCCACGTGCCAAGGTTGCCGAACCCTGGTCTAGAATGTAGGTTAGTTTATTTTATATGTAATTATTTGTTTTCAACACTTCTACTTGTACTACTTGAATCACTATGCTGTGTTAAATAAACTTATACTTGATTTCACTACAAACTTGTCTAACTGCTCTGTACTAAGCGTAGTGGTGATCTGAGGTGGAACCAGTAAGCTGGGGTGTACTGTTTCTTTGGAAGCAGTGGACCGAGGCTGCACACTTCAGGAAGACACTCGAGGGCTGAGGTGTCACATTTGCTAACCTGTAAATTAACAGTGGGGTCTGTGACACCTCGTGGGGAGGGCTTTTGCTGCCCATAGCCAGTGGAGAAAGGGAGTTGATACACAGACAAAACTTCCTCATGCTAAGGGCAAGTCATGGCAAGGTGCATCACAGCCATGGGTACCCCTGAGAAGCATCACACCAACAACTAATATTTCTAGATTTACTGCACATAGTGGACATTTTGCTGAAAGGGACATCGGACATCGATTGCACTGATATGGTACCAAAGGAACCATTAGAGATCGTGAAGCAAATTGTGATATGAGAGTTAACAATTTACAAAACATTTTAAAAATCATATTATGATAAGATTAATTTAAATGGAGACTGGAAAATGGATAAAAAATTCTTAGGACTTACTATTTCAATACTTCCTGAAGTATTATTGCTTTTTTCACTGTACTGAAATGTTACAGAGCCCATGTAGAAAACTAAATACAAAAAGACAAAGATAAAAATAATGTTCATGGCTAATTGCTTGATTAAGAACCATTTTGAGAACTATACATTTCAATTGTTTTGTATTATGTGAGAAGATAAATAAGAGTATTCAATCTACCTTCTCTGTACCATTCATTATTCTGTATTCTTTTGCCATGCTTATTCATTTCCTACCTAAACTAAATATTCAGAATATCTTTAGTTTCTGGGTCTCTAATAATTTTTGTTGCCCATCTCTGAACTCTTTCTATTTCTCCTGTATCATTTTCAAGATAGAAAAACTAGACTGCACACACAGTGACTCAGACCTTGATCTACACAAGAACAGCTTTATATTGCTTTTTATACAATTTTAATCTGCTCTATATGTTTCAGGCTGGTATAGCGGGAATCTTATGATGGCATACTGATGATGTAGTGACTCCTATATGATTCCCCCCATGTGATAAGTCAGGGGGTGTTGTTGGATACCTCCCCTGAAGCTCCCATTGGCCGGGAATAGGGAATCACAGCCAATGGAAGCTTCAGGGAAGGTACCCACAGGCAAGAGCAGTGTATGGAGCCCTTTGCCCTCCACAGGGGCCACAGGGATGTGGTGCCCACCACTTCCTGGAGTGGCACGGGGCCCAGGGCACCATGGAGGTGGCAATCCCACAGGCCAGATCCAAAGCCCTGAGGGGCTGGATCTGACCCATGGGCCATAGTTTGCCCACCCCTAGTTTAAAATAACATTAATGATAATATTATAATACAATTTTAAATGCATTCTTTGCATTTCCTAAGCTTGATAATGATAGGTATTAGTAGTATGTAAACTTTATATTTACATGTGGATGAGAGAAATTACAAATTTAATATTTTCCTTCAGTATTAAACTCGTGAAATAAAAACTCAGAAAATATTTTCTGAAATATTATTTTTAATATTGCACATGATTGTGTAAGAGAAAATTACATCCTTTTTTTTCTAGGTTGGCAACCTGGATATAAGAATTTCAAACCTAGGATATTTTAGAGATTTTATAAATATATTGCATGTATGCCTCACTACTCAGAAGAGATAAATATTTGAAGATGATACTCTTAAGAAAAAACCCCACTAACCTGAATCATTACAGATGGCTGATAGATTATGTAAGTTGTTATCAGATAGTTTTGTTTCTGTAAAAAAATATTAATCCAGTTGAATTCAAATGTAATCTTGTTCAACATATGTATTTAAATATTATGGTTTTAAATGATGAATGTTTGTATAAACTTAAATGTCTTGAGGTTTGCAAAATATTTTACATTCTATCTATACTTTATTGGTGTTTGTAGGGCACCTACCACCAAGGTATCTAAATCCCAGTATTCAGATGTAATGTATTTCTACCTAAATTGTTCTGTAACTCTTCCCCTAGCATAACTAGATAGTATATCTACACACATATACATAAACACACTCTCTCTATATATAATAAAAACATATTTTAGTGGTCATCATTTAATAAAAGAAAACAAAGCCGCAGTTATATTTTCCTCAAACTAGTAGCTGAGACAATGTGCCACTGTTTCCCTATACTTAGAATGGGAAGTTAGTTTAGTATCATATTAGACAGACAGACAGATATCATCCAAACACAGGTAGAGCAGCTACTTCTCTAAATAATGAAATAAGATGTTCATTTCTGTAATCCATATTACAACTTTCCAGGTGCAAAGAGTGAAGAAAAGGGCCATTTATGTAGACAGTTTTGTTGTTGAATATTAAATTAAACAAACTTGCATGGTTAAGATAATAAAGTTAATATACTATGCACTACCATGTAACATAAATCAGCATATCATGAACAGGTTCTTAACATACTACTTTGCTCAACCACTATAAAAACTATCTGTTTTTGATGGTTTTACTCTGGCTATTTATTTTCATGAACACATGAGATTCAAAAACTATTCTATTTGGCCCATCCCATTATTTTATCCTATTGTGATATGATTTTTTTCTTTCACATAGTACAATATGTTTGCAAATACAGTAAGTCATATACTTACCATTTTTACAAGGACTTATACCTACAAAGAAATCAAACAATAATCAGTGCAGCCAATGACACGGCAAGCTTCCACACCCCATTTAGCCAGCCCTCTTCAATCCTGCTGTATAGACACCACTTCTTGGGGTGAGACAGGAGTTAAATCTTCATTCTCAATCAATTCCTGATTTCTTTGCTGAGGTTCTCATCTCATGCCAAATGTGAAGCATGGTTTATGTATTTTGTGCTACACAATGAAAAGGGCTAATGTATCTAATGCCCCTTTTTTTACTTTAGTAGATGGACAGCCATCAGAAGGCAGTGACTTTAGATTGTTGGATGATCCAGTTTTGAACCTATTTTACAGAAGTAAAAGGTTCTACGCCAGGTCTGTGGGGGACTTTTTAAACATTGTTTGAAGCTTGCTTTATTTTATAAACTAACCTAATTATACAGTATTACAAAAATACTAATACATTCAGCTCACTGTTTACATTAAAATAAGTTTGTCCCTTACCATTCGTATTCGTAGTAGTTGGTAGACTAACACTGTCAGTTACATTGAAGGTTATATTTCCAGATAACTTCCCTAAAAGAAATAAAGGTAAGTGAATTAATTAAAATAGTTAACACTATATTAAAATCAATACATTAGAAAGACTCAGTTTAAATCATTTAGATAGTAGCACAAAGCTGACAAGAGTGGACTTGTCTCTTACTCTGGGTTGATACAGTGTCTTAGTGGTCTCAATCCGGGGTATTCATACCCCTGGGGGTATGCAGAGGTCTTGCATGGGGTACATCAATTCATCTAGATATTTGCCTAGTTTTACAACAGGCTACATAAAAAGCACTAGTGAAGTCTGTACAAACTTAATTTAATATAGACAAAATGAGAAAGTAAACAGTTTTTCAGTAATAGTGTGCTTGACACTTTTGTATTTTTATGTCTGATTTTGTAAGCAAGTAGTTTTCAAGTGAGGTGAAACTTGGAGATACACCAGACAAATTAGACTCCTGAAGGGGTACAGTAGTCTGAAAACACTGAGAAACGGTTGTACCTTAGCATAATGAGGCCCTGATCTTGTATAGAGTCTGTTTGTGCTACCATAATGGAAATAATAAATAATAAGGATACAATAAATGCCGTAGAGCATGTTTAGGGACTACCTACATGCTTTTATGCCTCAACCCTGCAAAAACTGCTGGCCGTCATCATTGTGATTTTCTTTTATCCCATGTTCACACTGTGATTCAAATTGTGTCTGACTCAATAGTTTAAAGCCAATGCCTAGCCCACTCACAGTAACCCAGTCTGTTAGATTTATACATAGGTTAGAAAATATTAATTTTCAGACTTGATTTGAACTCAGTTTTACCTTGTACATTTGATTTGGCCAGTGAACACTATGTTTGAAGAGTCTGTTTTTTGAAAAAAAATGAACTGTTTAAAAATTGGTTGAGGATGACATCCTGAGCCTGTTTAAAAACAGTTCATTTTTTTCAAGAAGCATAGTTCCTGGCCCACCATGTCCTAAACCTTTGCCCCTCCACGCTCTGATGTCCCAACCATCAGAAATACTATTTGTGTGCTGCCACTGCTGGTCTGAGCTGTACATCGTATTAGAGATGCATAACCCATCATATTGATACTCCCCCTTTTCCACACGGGTTCTGCAGCCACTCAGCACTTCCTTGTTCTGAAAGACTGTTCCATACTTCCTGTTCTACTCTGTGAGATAAATGGATTTGTGCTTTACTGATTCATGGCCTCAATCATACTCCCATTTCCTTATCCTAAAGGCTTCCCTGGATAACAACAACCAATCAAAACAAACTGTGTGATCTTGACAGATTTCATAATCTGAGTCAAGCTGGGCCTTGTCAATAACTAGACTGGAGGCTTTCAGGTATTTAGGAGTCTGTGGATTATCAATACATTAGTGGGAACATTTTAATCAAACAGAAGTTAGGAAATTCAAAGATAAATTTAACATTGCTATGTGAATCCTATTTCTTTCCACTACTGAACACTTTATGATAGGGCCTATAGGATTAAAATCTCAACTTTCATATGTATGCAATGAAATCATATGAATATGATACAAAACAAGACTGATTGCTCATATGAAATACCATAGTAAAAGAAGTCATATTCAAAATACTTGATCATAGACTCCCAAAGCTCATATATCATCCTTTTCTGCCACTTAAAATAGAAATTAACAAGGATATAAAGCCTTACCTGCTGCTGTGGAGAAGTTAAATTCAGGGATATTAGTAGTTTCTGCAGAAAAAAAATAAATGCAAGAATTTCTAATAAAAAGCTTGTTAAATACTGGTCATATAAATGAGCTGCCAAGTCACTTTCTGATTTCTAGTTCAGACTCTCCACTTGTTTTCACTTGCATTAATCAGTAATAATTTCTTTTAAAAGATGTGAGTTACTTCATAATAAAACGTTTGCAAGTGAAAAGAGAAGTAGGCCTCTGTCTCTAAATTCAGAGGTCAGGAGAGTGAGTTAATTATATCCCTCTTGTTTAGAATACGATTGACCCAATCTAAACCATGAAACATATTCCCATATTCCATCATGATGGACACCATATACATGTGTGTAATGAAGGAGGTGGATATTTAAAATTGTTTCAAAAATATTTCGAGTAGTTTTAGCAATTATGACACAGGGCCAGAAAGGGTTAAGTAACTTGCAGGCTAAATGATCCAAATTCAATCTTTAAAGACATATTAGAGAAGTAGATAAATGGTAATTAGGGCTACTCCTTATAAATAATGAACATAACCATGTTAAATAGACTAGAGCTTTGAAATGCAAACCTATATTGTTAGCAAATTAGAGGTAGTACTAAATGTGTGTGTTTACTTATATGTTGTTAGATGTTAACCATGTAAACAGATGGTTCCTGTCTGTTTCTATATCTATTGATGCACAGATAAAAAAGAGAATATTAACATTTAGATGGAATTTGGGTGTAATCATTTCATTGTCTATACTTCTCTTTCACCTCAAATTTGTTTAAGCTTGGTCAGGGGAAGTTTGAGTCATAAGACTGTGGTATCCAATGCATTCTGGATCACGCTGAAATTGGAAATGGACATTGGACTATAACCTGATACAAAAGAGTCCTTTCCATTGACTCTGAAGCTCACTATCTCTACTATGAAACTGACCTAAGGACTCTGCATTTCTATATATATAATGATCTTTTAACCAATGCTCTCTCTCTTTTCTTTTAATAAATCTTAGTTTAGTTAATAAGAATCGGCTGTGAGTGAGTATTTGCGTAAGAGCTGAAATATTCATTAACTTTGTGAATAATGTGTCTGATACTTTGGGATTGATAGAACTTTTTCATCTGATGAACAAGATTTTCAGTAATCCCCATCATATGTGACTTGGGGGTCTGCGTGGAAGCCCAAGGCTGGGTTACTTTAAGGGAACTGTGTTTTTAGCTTTTGGGTATCCAGTAAGGTATTGTAGAAGCTGTTTTGTTGCTGGCTTGGTAAATCTAAGTATGAGAATAACCAACAGTTTTGGAGATTGTCTGCCCCATTCTTTGCAGCTTGCCCTAACTGAGCAATCTTGGCATGGCCCTCCTGGGACTCTGGTCACCATAGGCGCCAACCCTGTGGGTGCTCCAAGGTGGAGCACCTACAGGGAAAAATTAGGGGGTGCTTTGCACCGCGGTAGCCAATCTCCTCTCACCTCCTGCCCCACCTCCTCCTTCCCCCCTAAGCATGCCACATCTCTGCTCCTCCACCTACTTCCCAACGTTTCTCACCTGGCCACCGCCAAAGAGCTGTTTGGAAGTGTTAGCACACTGTGGGAGAGAAGGGAGGAGCAGGAATGTGGCATGCTCAGGGGAGGAGGTGGGGAAGAGGTGGGGCCGGGGCGGGGATTTGGGAAAGGAGTTGGAATATTGGCAGGGAGCAGGTGGAGTTGGGGTGGGGACTTTGGGGAAGAGGTTGGAATGGGGGCAGAGAAAGAGTGGGAAGAGGCAAGGCAACATGGGGCCTCATGGAAGGGGTGAAGTGAGGGCGGGGCCAGGGGCAAAGTGGGAGGGGGAGCACCCACAGGAAAGAGAGGAAGTCAGTGCCTATGCTGTTCATAGAAATCTTACTGAATTCACTGTTCAACACAGAACCAACATTCCTACATATTTTCTAAAATACAAAAAATGGAGAAAAATACTATGTAAAGATAAGCTCAGGCCATACACTTAAAATTCTATCTAAAAAGGAAAGAAGTTTCTTTTGATTAACAGTATCATATGAATTTCATATTTTCATAATGTTATCAATGCAAACTTAACGGGGGTGGGACTAACCACCCAATATGATAAACATTTTTAATGTTGTGAAACTAATGATCTAGGACCAAGCTGAACACTATTTTAACAAGTACAACTCTACTGCATACAAAAGAGTTTTGTCTCTTATACCAGATCTGAATTTGGCTCTCATTCTAAACGTTGTATTTTTGTAAAATAATTCTCACCTTCAGAACTTGTTCTTTCTAGCGAAGTTGTATCTGAATAATAGAACAAAAATAGAAAAAAATAAAAATGTACACAATAAAAAAGTAAAACATAAGCTAAATCTATCAAAATATGAGAAATGTTAAGAAAATCTTGCCTGAACCATTAATAGGGTAGGTGATAAAAGTAACAATAGAGGATTCTGCAGCAAAATAAATAAAAACAGAGAAGCAAACATTAGTGCTTAAATTTTTGTTTGTAAGAAAATGGGGGCAGATTTTTAAGCTCATTATGCCCACAACTGAGGATAGAATTTAAAGAAGTTAGGACTCCAGTTTAGCTCCCTGAAGGAAGTGGCCAGATTTTCAAAAATACTTAGAACCCACTAAGAACAAGAGGTGCTGAATCTAAATGTTGAAAATCTGAATGAATGCTTGAGTGGAGACTGCAGGTAACTGAGCTTTCTTGAAAATTCTGCTGTTGCATATTTGGCCCATGCATAGCAGATTAGTCTGGTACTGTCTGCCAGTAACTATGAACTTCCCCACCATTCGTCTGCTGAAACTGTGACAGCCCTGCTAGTCTAGACCTTTGACTCTCTTGCAAAGATTACCAGTTGTTCTGAATTATATGTAACATGGTCATATAATGGTCCATGATCCCTACATACAGCCATTGTTGCTAACAATTGACAAAAGGATGCATATAATTGCTTCAGCTATGTACATGAAACAGAGGAAAATGTATCCATAGAAGCAGGAGCAGAGAAAGCCAATGTTGAGATGAAAATTTTAATCAAACACAAGTTGGGAAATTCAGATAAAATTGTAACATTAAATCCATTTCTTTCAGTTACTGAATGTTTTATGACAGGGCCCTGTAGGTTTACAATCTCAGTTCTCATGTATATACACAATGAAATCATATGAACTCGGCCCACAGTAAGACTGATTGCTTATGTGAAATACAATATTAAAAAAATAATATTCAAAATATTAGAAAAAACTCCCAGAGCTCATAAGCCATGCTTTCATGCCACTCAAAATACAATTTAACAGCAATATAAAGCCTTACCTACTGTTGTGGAGAAGTTAAATTCAGGGATATTAGTAGTTTCTGTACAAAAATAAATAAATAAATAAAATATAAGAATTTCTGATAACAAGCCTATATAATACTGGTCACTTAAATGAGCTGCCAGGTCTCTTTCCCATGTTTATTTCAGACTCTCCTCTTGTTTGCATTAGCATTAATCCATAATAACTTCTTATAAAAGACGATTGAGTTACTTCAGAATAAAACTTTTGCAAGTGAAAGGAGAATTAACTCATCTGTGTCTAAGTTCAGAGATCAGGCGAGTGGGTAAATTATGCCCTTCTTGTCTGGAACATTACTGACACAATTTAAACCATGAAATGTGTGCCCCTATACCACAATACTGGACAAAATAAATACAAAATACAAGCTCACTGAATTCACTTTTCAAACAAAACCATTATCCCTAAATATTTTCTAACACACAAATTAATAATAAAAAAAAACCCTTCATAAAATAAGCAAGTACCTGTATGGTTTGACTTTGGCAAAACACTTAAAGTTCTGGCTGAAAGGAAAAGGAGTATATTTTGGATAACTGTAAAATATCAATTTAATAGTTTTTTAAAAAACTCAAACAATGCAACCTTAAGTGTGGGGTGGCTAAAGAGCGAGTATAATGAACCTTTTTTCAAAGTTCAAAGTTGGCCAAATTTAGCCCTGGTTTAAACAAGCACAAACTTATTGAACGCAATGGAGTTCTGTCTGCTTACACCATGTCTGAATGTGGCCTTAATTCTACAGTTTTTATTTGCATAATACATATAATTCTCACCTGTAATGCTTGCATCTGAACTTGTTGCTGAAAAATACAACAAGAATAAACAAAAATATAAAAATGACAAAATAAAAAGTAAAACTTAAGCTAAATAGATCTATATATAAGAAATATTAATTTCTTGCCTGAAGCATTAATGGGGTAGGTGATAAAAGTAACAATAGAGGATTCTGCTGCAAAAAAAGAAAGAAAGAAAAGAAAATAGACAAAGTTAGTGCTTTATTCATTTATTTTTTTCTATGAATATCATGACAAGAGTTTCAAAACTCTCAAAACCAGTAAATGGGGACAGAATTTCAAAAAGCTAAACCTCAAATTTAAGCACCTAAGAAAAGTGGCCAGGTTTTCAGAAATACTGAATACACATTGAGAACAATGGGTGTTGAATACTTTTGAAAATCTGAATGAGTTATTGAATGAGAGATGCTGGTAATAGAGTTCTTTTGAAAATTTTGCCCATAGTGTTTTTAGTATTCATGAAAGACAGAGATTAGTCTGGTACTGTCTGGCCAGTAGCAATGAACTTCCTCACCTTTCTTCTGTTTCAAATCAACCTTGAGCTGAGACAGCCCTGCCAGTCTAGTCCTGTGACTTTGCTGAGCAAAGATCATCAAATGTATGTAATATGAATTATCTATTTTGCCTCAAATTTTTGCTAAATTTTTGCTATTTTGCCTGGTTTTGCTAAAAATAAAAGAGGATGTAAATAAATGTTTCGACTACATACATGAAACAAAAGAAAATTATATCAATACCAGCAAGAACAAAGAAATACATGGGAAAAATCAGGAATGTATGCAACAAACTTATTCTTTTAATGCACACAGTTAAAATGTCTTTCCCCACATTGAAATACAAGAGTAAATAGAGTGCAAAGGGCAATGAAGCTCACAGGACTATGTAGCTCAGGTACAATTTGTGATATCTCAATGACTATTTTGAAGGGCTCTACACAACTGCTCATCAGTGTGTCAGTAGACACCATTATTACGATTTTTTCTGAAGGGCTTCCCATCTATTGAACTATCTAATACTCCTTAGTGGGAAGACCCATGAAACTCCTCTAAGATCTACTACAGAATTATTAACAAATTCAACCTAAAAAGTTTGGTGGGGGTATACCATAGAGTAGAGAGCATGCTTGAAATTTGCAAGTTGGGTTCTATGGCATGTGTACATTAACACACATTGTATTTGGCTGTGGTTTTTGTTTTAATTTAAAAAGGAAAAACTCTACTGTTCTTTCCTTCAGTTAGAGATAAAACCATTGAGCCATAATACTTTTATCTGAATTATGATCAAAAAACTTCTCACTCTGTTACTCATGGCTTTTAACTATGAATTACAGGTGTGTGTCAGGTTCTTTGGCATTGTAATCTGAAATTCAAGGAAGAAAAGGAAATGCCCCTCAATGCCGACAATATACTCTGTCATATAGCCTTTATAAGAATCATCTCAACACAATCACAAAAAAAACTTGTTTTGTTCTATATTTGTCCCTGGTTAATTCTTGATGGGCAGGAATTCTCAGACATTTTTATTCTCTTAAATGAAGAGATTCTGGACAACTGTTTGGTCTATTTTCCATCCTAAGCATTCTTGGCTTGAATCTTCCTTTACATGTGTAAAACTACAATGAAGACAGAATTAAATAGACGTAAATGGAAGGAAAATCAGACCCTACATCATCTACATTTAAGGATATGAAATTAAGACAAATTAAGAAATGCAAAAAAAAATTTAAAAACGAAAAAAAATTGTATGCAAAAATGAGCGTGAGTCTGTTTGGTTTGACTCAGGCAACTCAACATTCTGGAAGGGAAATTTTGTTTTGTTCTAATAGAATATTAATTTACTGTTATATCAAATGCAGTTTACCAGGCATGATTTCAAGTGAAGATACTTCATGTTAAGTAAAAAAAATTCTATGGATGATGACAGTAATTTAATAATATGTCATTTCTATAAAATGTAATTGTGTACACTGACTGGGAATTGTTCTGCAATTTTCTGAAAGCGCATAATATATCCTTATGCATTAAACTGTTATTACAAAATGGGTCAAATATTCTTTTTAGGTGTTATATTCTGCTAATTTCTGAGGAAGATAATCTGACATCTCTATCTAAAGCTACACTTCCACCTTTGCTTCTCTACTCAGTCAAAGTTTCTTCTAATGTCATCCGGCAATGGAGCACAAACACAAAATGCAATAATTCCATAATTTGGGATGTCATATTTTTTATTCCCTTAAAGTATTATTTACAGTATAGAGCCACCTCCATAAAAACAGAGTTCCCTAAACTTTGTTTCTTCAGTTTATAATATGACTTCGCTAATCAGTCTCAAAAATTTATGGCATTTATTATCCTCTGATAAAGAAAAACAAAATAAGCCCAACCCACATTATGACCCCTCCTATGGCCCTAGCTCTTTGTGTCCCTTCCCTGGGGCAAGCCCCTATTTCACTCAGGGTCCCCTCCATTCCACTCCCCTACAGCCTGTTTGCTACTTTCTTCCCCACTCACTGTGATGCCAAGACCAGAGAAGCACTGTCCCCCTGCCACAGCCCCAGGCTACTGCAGGGAGTCAAAGCTCCCCCAGCCATGAGGCCACAGCAGATAGTAAGAACTTCTCCAGTCCTAGAGCTGCAGCGAGGGTCCCAGTGTGGGGCTTTCTCCACTGCCCCCGGCTTCTGCCAGGATGGGGGAATGCTGAGGGCTTCTACCACTGCCCTTCGGCTTCTGCTGGAGTCGGAGCACGGGGGCTTTCCCCTCCCTGCCCACCTGGTGGCCAGTTCTGGAATCCCAGTTGACTAATCTGTCACTGCAAGTGAGACCCCATAGGCCCAGTGGCTAATCTGCCACTGCGAGTGAGACAGGCTTGTTCAATCTCTTTACCAGTTCAATTCTTGGCCTACACTGATGCTAACAAGAATGATGTCAATCACAGCGAACTGAAGTAATCTATTTGATTGCCCAGAAAGAAGTCCCATAGGCCAGGGCATGGCAGTCACATGATAATGCCTTTTTAATATTACTCAGGTAGGTCAGATTGGAACCAGGAATCTAGAGGTGAAAGTCTCTATGTTATTTTATTATTTTACCATCAGTTCTAAGCTGTCTATTGCATCTTTCCTATGATGACTTATGTTCATAAGTCACTCAGAGTATGTTTACACCACATCTGGGAACAAATTTACAGACTCATGCTAGAACCCTAAAAATAGCTGCATAGATACTGGTTTGAGGTTGTGACTTGGGCTAGAGCCCAGGCTACTTTTAGCTCACTAGACCTAGCCTCACAAGCAAAAATCTGTGCTAGCTCTCAAATGCAGTGTGGACATTACTCGGGAGCTTTTAAAAAGCCAACCCTTTGTTCTCACTACTCCAAATTCCAATGTAAATGGAACTTCTAAATCACTGCTAGCACAGTGGGGTCCCAGTCTTTGACTAGGGCTCTTCGGTGCTATGGTAATACAAATAATAAATAAAATAACAAGATATTTTGAGGATTTGAAAAAATGTCCAAAGTCAAAGTTCAGCACTGGTTAAAAACACAGTCAACACAATGGAGTTTTGTCTTCTTACATCAGGTCTGAATTTGTCCCCAATTCTACAGTTTGTAGTGAGTAGAATAATTCTCACCTGAAGTGCTTGTCTTGTCTAATGAAGTTGTTTCTGTGAAAGAAATATAACAATAATAATAAAAAATAATAAACTAAAAAGGTAAAACATAGGGTAGATACATCTAGATATCAGATAGGTTAATAAAATTGTGCTTGAAGCATTAATAGAGATAAAAGTACCAAGGGGGAAGACAATTAATAGAGATAATATTTATTAATATTTTATCTCTATTAATTAAGACAATTAATAGAGATAAAAGTGCCAAGGGGGAAGACAATTGGGGAAGAGGCATAAAATTAGTGCTTATATTTTTCTGTAAGACTCTGGGAGCAGATTTTCATTTGCTCATCACCTGTAACTCAGGATGAACTACAAGAACTCAAGATCTAATTTAAGCACCTAGAAATGGCCAGAAATAATAGAAATAATCTATTATTACAATTACAATTAATTTTCCAGAACAATTGAGTAACCCAAAGCAGGGATTAGAACTGGTGTAGGCTGCTAATAGACATTGTCTCAGCTGGCAGTGGGATAGGGGATACTCTGTGAGCAACCAATAAATGAGGTATTAGTATGGAAATTGCATCTTGGCCTTAGTTACAGCATTTTGTTTAGTATGGACATTCAATTAATTGGAAATGTGGCAGATGGGGACCAATTCTGTACATCAAGACTGTCTTTTGTAATAAAAATACATATGTATTAAAATTATTTCTATTTAAAAAGTAACAGATGCCAAAACAGTTTCAATAAAGTGTGAAACAATAAACAGCAAGTTGTTTATCAATTTTATCCACCCACATTCTGTTATAAATAATATTTCTATGGATGATGTTCCCCTGAACATATTCCTGAACATCTTGAAAAGTGTTTTTGGTATTTCTACCAGCTGTGTTTGTGTGGTGGAAGGAAATCTCCATGTTGTCTTCATCCCCCACGAATTATTCACTATTTAGTGGGCTGTCAAAGGCTATTGGTCAAGCAACTTGAATCTATCATTCCATTCCTGAGAGAGTTAGTGCTAAACTGGAGTGATTCCACTAAGAATAGAAGAGTTTGTCTAGATGGTACAGACAATTTTATTCTTACGAAAAAATAGAATTAGACTGATGATATATAGTGTCTTATTTAAACAGTAGCTTTTTTGCATTATTTCAATTATCATGAGGTGGACACTTATCTGCCATCAATGTGCAATAATCAGAATGTTAGTTAATGATTTCCTTACCAGACTGGGTTACTGAAGATTTTGCAGCTGATGATCTTGAAGTTACATCATTTGCTGTAAAGAAAAAAAGATAACAGTTTATTAGAGGAAGCTGGATCTATTCAGATAAAAATATAACCATCTTTATTGGTCTTCCATTCAGTAGTGTTAACTGGGAGTATTCACCAGTAGAGGGCAATACCTAACTGCTAAAAGGACTTTAGCAGAACCTCTCTGGCTCCAAAGGAAGAGAGAGATACAAAATCTCTTTTGGAATACCAACACAATCCTTAGGAATATAGAGGGATCACTCTGAGACTCATATACTAATAAAAAGAGTTTCTTTTCTATGGAAATTAGACAATTTGTATTACAAAATGTAAAGAAACCTCAGCTCATTTTTGCTGGACATGATATGTTGAACTAAACTAAAAACATTAATTATGAAATACATCTAGATGAAAAACATCCTCAGAGATATTTAGTGCTGCCTTAGACAGATGAAGATGGTGGAGGCTTGCATGGAGGCAACCCCAGGGATAAACAGAAGAAGATAATTTATATAGTATTCCATTCACCTTCACTAGAAGCTGTTTTGTTTAGCATCTCATTACTATTATTTCTACAAAAGTTAATTATACATATTACTTACATAATATTACATCATAAAGACCCTCCATAAAGACCAATGTGGAGTTAGAGTTTTATAGATAGCATAATATGTTTTATGGGAGTTCTCCCTCACATTGCTTACTAGTTTTAGCTAATATTCTGTCCTATTGATAAAGAAATGGATTTTTCTCAAGGAAAAAAATTCAGCATAGGGGCCAAATCACTCTAGTCTCACAAATACAGTAATTCTACTGAACTCAAGCTGACTTCAGTGGAGTCACTGATTTAACTGAAGTTACACCAGGGATAAATTTTGTCAGTAAGACTCTCTGAGTGAGACAATCAGGATTTGGCCCCCAGGTTGGAGGCCATGAAAAGGGGCATGGTGAAAAGCGCCTTATAAGCCAAATTGTTATGATTCAATATGAACAACTACTATTTATTTACACTAAGATCAAGCAGCCACAATGTTCCTGAGTGCAAAAATGCAGATATTAGTTTTAAATCCTATAGAGGATAGAATTAAAGTCAAGTTACAATAGTTAATCTCATAAGAAGTGTGTTCTAGAAATTTGTGTTCTAGAGTTCTGTGGAAATGTTTGGGTTTTTTATTATTGTGAATAGACATTATGCCATCTATAAAACTCTAACTCCACATTGGTCTCTATGGAGGTTCTTTACAACGTAATATTATTTAAGTAATATATATAATTAACTTTGTGGAAATAATAGTGATGAGAACAATAAACAAAACAGCTTCTAGTGAATACTATATAAATTATCTTCTTCTACTTATCCCTGGTGTTGCCTCCATGCAAGTGTCCACCATCTTCATCTGTCCAAGGCAGCACTAAAATTCACCTGCTTTCCATCTTCTTTGATGCAATCCAACCATTGCTTCCTTGGCTTTTCTCACGGTCTCTTTGTACCACCCTTACCTGCCATGCTATTTTCTCCAGGTTCCCTTCATTCATCCGCTGCTTGTGTCCAAACCAGTGAAGTCACACTTCTTGGATTTTGTCAGCCACATCATGGATTTTGACTTCAATTCTAATACTTTCATTTTGAAATCTGTCTCTCCGTGCAACTCTTCTTATGGTGCAAAGACAATCCATCTGAAAACACTCATAGGCATTGAACCTATGGTCTGTTTACCACCCCATGCTTCTGCACCATAAGCACTGCAGGGTGCAACAGTGTTCTGTGTGGTTGGGATTTTAATCTCAGTGGCATATGCTTGTCATATACAAACCTTGAGATGTTATTCCACATTCTTCCAGCACTTCTCAATCCTGTTCAAACACATAGTCTTCCTTGACCCAGTTACTAAAGCACTTGAACTGGTCAGTCTACTCACTAGTCTCTATGTTTATTTCCCTCGAGCACCTCAAATGACCCACAGGTCCTCAGTATTATTCATGTTCACTTTCATGCCGTGCCAGCTTAGATGGTCATACCACTGGCTTGCTCTTTCTGATATGTGTTCTTTGAGGGTGCCCTTCTTGCTGTATCATCTGCATATAATAGCATCTCACCTTTTCCCATTGGTATCTTCCTGCTTATATAGTCCATCAATATGATAAACAGTAGTGGCCTTAGAACCAACCACTGGTGCAGTCGGACTTTCAAAGGGACTTGTCATTTCAAAACAGTGTTCGGATCACTGTTTTAGGTGATCTATATAGTGCATTCACCATAGTTATTAAATCCTTCGACATGGCATATTTCCTCAGCACTGGTGTCAGAATTCTTGCGTCTACTTTATTTCCAATCCTACTTTATTGTGTGAGTTTCCTCCGTTTATAAAAGCCCAGAAGCTGTCCTGTTGGTACTCTAGCTGTTTCTCTATCCCTTAATGAACTACATACATGGAATCTGTAGTTTCTCATCCTTTCCTAAAGCCAAACTGTTCTTGTTCAAGGAGAGGTTCCACAACTGCCCTAATCCCAGCATCCATGATGGGTTCCAGTATCTTCATCTCATGTAAAATCTTTATCCCTTGGTAGTTTCCACATTCATGGATGCTTTCCTTCTTCTGTACTGGGACCCAGATAGACTTGCACCAGTCTTTGAGAATTCTCTTGTCTCACCATGAAGCTTAAACCACTCTGCTCATCCATCTTATGCCTCTCTCATCCAAGACTTTCACCAGGTCCTTTGTCACTGTCTTACTGTTTTTCATTTCCTGGACTGCATTTCTCATCGCCTCTGCTATGTCAAGCTCATGTACTACAAGCTGGCAACTCTTCCCTAAAAGGGTTAGCCTCATTTAAGAGACTCTCAAAGTATTTTTTTCCACATGAACTTCACTTGTTCCTGTGTTTTCTAGCAGTCTCCCCTGATCATCATTTACAAATGGTGTTATAATACCATCCTCCTTCCCTCTGCATCTTATTTTGCAATGCTATACATCTTTTTGCCAGCCATCTCATGGCTGTTTCAAGGTTGGCATACAAATCATCTAGAGCACTCTCTTTGACCTTCTTCACTGCCTTCTTGGCAGCTCACTTTGCTTCTTTGTATATATTTTCATTTACTTTCAGTGGATTCATTTATTTTTCTTTACATACCATTTTCTTTTTCAGATTGCTACTTGCACGTCATCAATCCATCACTACTCCTTTCCTTCCCTACCTTTTCCCCATCCATACTGTCCATAAAGCTCTTCCACCACACAATCCATGTTCTTTTGAGGTGGTTCAACTCCTTTTCAGCCAAACATTTATCCTGTACTGCTTGTACAAACTTCTGACGGCCTTCCCCTTAACTCCCGTACTTTAATCTTGTTTCTTTTGAGATTAGTTCCTGCCTTGTCCAATACTCTGCTGGAATTTTTGCCACAAGAGATTTGTGTTCAGTGCTACCATCTCGCTAGGTATCACTTTGAAGTCCATAATTCAATTCCTCTGAGATTTCCTTACCAACATCATACCAACGTGGCTTTGGTTTCCACCACTGATGTATGTAAACAAATGACTCACTCTTTTGGAACCATGTATGGGTTATCATCCATTGGTTGGCAATAACAATGTCTAGTAGCATTTTTCCTTCCTCATTTATAGTGCATTGACTGCATTTTCCTAAACACATTTCATTGCACCATCTGTTTCTAACTGTTGTGTGTATTCAGATCACCCAGCTCCACAGGGGCTGCTGTGTCCACTAGTGCCTGCCAGTCTTGGAGGAGACTCTTCTTCATCATCACATCTTATTATGGTGCATATGCTAACATCATAACCATGACTCACTCTTTAACATGGACTCATACAGCCATCAGTCTGTCATTTACTCTAGTAATTTTCAAATACCATCTTCTTAAGCTCTCCTTTAACAGCCACACTGATTCCGTTACGCCCCGTTTTGTCACTCACATGTAAAAGTTTGCAATCTAAGCCCAACTCCTTTGCTGTGTTCCCTGTCCATTGTCTCCTGTAGACACAGAACTAGATACCTCTCCTTACCATCAGCTACTTTCATACCTTTTCAATATAAAATTATAAAATATGTAAATTAATTATTAAGATAGAAACAGCTAAATAAGCATTATTGGAATCAATCTGTGGGGTTTAAGTGGGTGAGAAGGAGAATTATGGTCCAGTGTGCATACAAGCTAGTAGAAAAAGTAAAATCCATCTACTGCACAGGCTTGCTCACCACCTGCCCAGTCTTACTAAGTGCTGAATACCTCTTTCCAAGGTACTCAGCTCCAATTAAATTAATAGGCATTGAACATACTAAACTCCATAAAGCATCCCACATCGTGAAATGGTCAGCATCTTGCAGGGTACAGCCCATGTAACTCACACCTCTTCTTCCCCCTACAATAGTTTTGCTACCAGGAAAACAACTATGTGAAGGGGACATGCTTGGGAGGAGGAAACAGATGAGCAGTAGCGTCCCTTTTATATAAAAACAAAATGCTACTTGTTCATATTCTCTAGGACTAAGGCCCCCGATTCAGGTCACAGCAACAGAAAACCATATAAACAAATTTCTACTTTCACCTCTCCTCTCATTCACCCCCCGCATGTTGATTTTGTAGTGTTTTCAGGTCAAGCCCTATCAATCACTAAATGTAGCAGAATACATAAAGAGCCAGTTATTCCTGGAGTAATAAACTATAAGCCAGTTGCAGATCGGGAGGAACTACATGCAAAGGGAGAGAGCATTTTCTTCTGGATCACAAGCCTGCCTCCACTTCTCCGACAGCAGTATGGGGAATATGGTTAGGAATTATTACCACAAGTGGGGTTTTCTATTTGTCAGAGCACAGGTTCAGACCCATTGTTAATATTTTACATTCTAATTTGCCACATGATCATTAGCTGCAATACAGTTTCTTTGCTATTCAGGTTTTTGCCATTTCTCAACAGACATAAAACAAGCAGATTTTTGTGGATAAACATAAATAATACTTGTGAATATCAGTTTAAGACTGTAAAAATATCCATACTTTATTCAAACTCTCTTAAAATTTTCAAATCTCCCACATTGTTGGGCCAAAATTCTAGACAAAGAAGTAACCAAAGTTTATTTTAAGAAATCTAAAAAGTCCAGTCTAAAATTTCCCAATAGCTGACAGACAAAGTGTTTGATGACAAAATTTGGACTAGTGCCAAGGAGGTAGGATTTTCCTCTCAGGTTATTAATTTGTTGAGATAGGGAAAGAGAAAATCCTTATATAAATAACTGATGTTACCATCTCCTCACATCTGTTTCTAGAGTAAAAAAACATATAGTCATCTTGAACACCACAATATGAATTTAGAATGGTGGATTTTAGTATTTTCAACAAGCAGAGATCGCTACATGAGTATCTCATCAGCTGTGAGAAAATAGCTGTGAGAAAATAGCATTCTTCAGACTCGTATGTCTCTCCCTTTGTACAAAAGAAAAAAACAGCGTATTTCCAGGAGATTTTTTAAGAAGAGCCAATATCACAAACTGAGTTAAGATGGAGTTATGATCAATAACATTCCTTATTAAACAACAAAAGCAGTAACTCCTAGCTTGGGCTGGTACTACTTTGCGCTGCTCCATCACAAATAGGCCCTAAAGGCATAGTACCCACTCCAGGAGAATTACCGCATGTGCAAGGACAAGGAGAAGTCTTTCTGAGGTATAAATCCAGCTTAGCGGTTTTTACACCAATACCCTCCATACTTGCCACTGTATAAGATTCCTTGCACCACAACAGCAGCCAGTTCCCATAATGGTCCCTTAAAGCAAATGGTAAACAAACATAATTTAGAGCAACTCTGAGTTGTAGGGAGGATAAATTCGTTAATACTGGTGAGGCATTTAATTCCTAGCTAAACTGGTAATACTGACATACTAAAGGCTCTTGTCCTGTCTTATTTTGCTTCCTATTCATTTTAATTGAAGAAACTGAAGTCATCTTCATAGTTCTAACCTTCCAAATTTAACTTTCCAAGTCACATTTTTCTTTTAGCTCCATATTAAATTTAAGTATTTCAAATTTTCACTGCAAAAGTCTGTATCCAAAAAGAGAACTACACAAAATTTCTGATTTTGAATAGAGCTTGAATAGAACAGCTTATAATACAACACAGGACCACTTCAGCCAACTCACTATATCCTCTATTCATGTCATATTTTACAAACTAAGCAGGGGCAGTATTTGGATGGAAGTATTCCAAGGTACACCTTGGCAACTGAACAGGGAACACAGTATTCTGTGATTAATATTCGGCCAATGCCACAGAATGTTGTTAGTGGGTTCTGTGTTGTATAATACTGAAATCTAGCTGATCAAGACTACATTATTTAGATGTATATATATTCTAATGCCTGAAGGGACCAATCTCCCACGTAACATAAACTGTAGAACTTTCCTGAATTATTTTTTGTTTCAACTAGAGCATATCTTTTTTCTAATCTTGATTCAAAGTTGACAGGGATGGTGAATCCGCTATGACCTTGGAGAAGCTAATTACTCTCATTTTAAAAAAGTATGACTTTTTTCCAGTCTGAATTTGTCTAGGCACAACTTCAAGCCATTTGTTATACCTTTCTGTGCTAGATTGAAGAGCCCAAATATTTGGTCCCTTGTAGATTCTTATAGTCTGTAATCAAGACACCCCTTTGTTACGCTAAATCAATTGAGCTCACCACTATAACACTTGTTTTCCAGTTCTTCAATCATTCTCATAGCAGTTCTCTGAACCCTCTCCAATTTATCAACATCTATCTTGAATTGTGGACAATTGTGGAACTGGACATAGCCCAGATATAGTATTCCAGCAGTGGTTACAACAGTGTCAGTTATGGACGTAGTATAATTTCCCTACTCCTACTTGAGATGCCTCTGTTCATACACACAAAAATTGTGTTATTTTTTTGGCCACAGTGTTGCACTGAGGTTTCATGTTCTGCTGATTATCTACCATGAACCCCAAGTCTTTTTCAGATCACTGCTTCCCAGGATAGCGTCCCCCTGTCCTGCAAGAATGGCCTACATTAATTATTCTTAGATGTGTATATTTACATTTGGCCATACTAAAATGCATGTTTGCTTGCACACAGCTTACCAAGAGATCCAGATTGCTCCATATCACGGACCTGTCCTCTTTACTATTTTTCACTCCCACAATTTTATGTCATCTGCAAACTTGAACAGTGATGATTTTATGTTAAGATATCAGGTCAGGAGCAGATTAGGATTTTGAGGGGACCCTGGGCCAGAGCAAGTGGGGGCCCCTCCACATCCCTGCTCCCTGTAGTCCCTCCCCCATCCCTGACAGGAAGTGGGGTTGGGACACAAGGGCTTGCCCTGCTCCGCCCATCCCCTGTACCAGGCAGGTGGACAGAGCAGGGCAAGGCTCTACACCCCAGTCCTGCTATCTGACTGGAGTGCTGGACAGGGAGAGTGGAGCAAGCTCTGGTTCCCTGACCCTGCTCCCCAGCTGGAGCACCAGGCAGGCGGAGTGGGTCAGGAGGTTCTGAGGCAGGGGCATTTTTCTGGAGGCCCTCAAATGGCTGGGACCCCTGGGCAAGGGCCTCGTTGGCCCAGAGGCTAATCCACCACTGTTTCAAGTGATTGAGAAAAGACATTAAATAGTGGAGGGCCAAGAACCAATTCCTGAAGACAGATCCCTGGTGTTAGAAGGTCATTTAGACTCTCCAGTATATTATGTGAACATGTTAGGAACACAAATATAGATTGGTCTTAGAAAATTAGATCTGATCAAAAAAATTGTTCTGAAAATTTTTCCACTGGAAAATAGAGTTTAATCAAAACTGAATTATTTTTCCGGAGAAATCTCAATTCCGACAAAATTATTCTATCTTCCAGCAAGAACTGTCAAGATGAAAAATGTTATTTCAAATAGAAATAAAATGTCATTTTGGTTTTTCTGGCTTTGTATTTGTGTTTAGTGTTACTATGACACTACCACTGAGTGGAAATTCCTGTCATGACTGAATCTCAGAAGCTTTGCTCATGAACTAAACTGAACAGCTCTAACAGAAAAAGACCAATTCAGATACTATTCTAAATGGTTAAAAGAGGCACTCCAGCCATATATGGATATAAAACAGACATACTTCGCATCATATTAAATGCTCAGATTCATATTTAATCAGATTTTTCTGTAAAAATTATTTTTTTCTGAAAAAAGGCAAAGTGCTGCTAACAGTGAATAAACTACCACAATTTTTGTCAAAGTATAACATCCTGTCACACAATGTAACAATAATAGTGAGGAGTAAAAACCCTACCCTGAAATTCTTCCACACCCAAATTCCCATTTACTTTCCATGTAGATTGGATCCTCAGACACATATATTTTCAGAACAGTTTTAGTTTTATATCTTAGGACTTGTAGTGAGTCCCAGGGCCTATGGTGACTTAAAGGTGGCATTATGGAAGAAAAGATGGGATACCTGTTGTGATGTTGAATGATTGAGTATGACCGTTTATATTACTGATATTGCCACAGTTATACAATTGCAACAAATCTTGTACAGTACGGCATGTAAGGTGTCAATGGAAAAGTTATGATTTGCTAAGTAGGATTATCCTGTTCATATGCATGTATCGTTTTTGTATATGAAGTTATGAATATTGGCTACGTACAGGCATCATACATATATGTTGTATTCCTGGGGAAGCACCCACCAACAAAAATTTACATTAAGCCCAGATAGCTATTTAGTGATGTCCCATCAAGGTCACCTCGCTCTCACAATGGGCTATAGAAGAAACTCATTCTCTACAGATAGCTCTTCCTGCGAATGCCTTGGCAAGAATATGGGCAATGGCTACCCCTGTGAGTCATCAAGCCAGGTAAGGACATGCAATATGCTCATGTGACCCTGAACTCCATCTTAGGCCAGTAACTTTCTACAAACAGTGACAGTAAATGTCCAAGCACATGGCAAAGGATATAAAAGACCTCATAGATATCTCCATTGTGCCTCTTTCCTGTCCTGATTCTCTGGACTGTGGAATTACAACTAAAAGGAGCATTTTGAATTTGGACTGAGGACCTTCTAATCTTTTGGAAGTTACCAGAGAGATTTTACAAGCCAGAAGTCTATCCCATCACTGCTACAAACCTAATATAAAGAGTTGGCAATTATTTGTATGTATATGATCTTTTAACTATTTTTAACTCTCTTCTTTTTTTCTTTTATATTTAGACCTTAAGTTCTAGTTACAAATGAATTGGCATCAGCATGATTATTGGGTAAGATCTAGGTTATATATTGATCTGGCTGTGTGGCTGATCTCTTGGGATTAGAAGAGTCTTATGTTTGATGAAATTTTCCATAACTACTCATCATGGAGTTCAGTGTCTGGATGGTGAAACAAGGGATGGAATGCCTAGGGAGACTCCACTTTTGAATTCCTGTTAATCAGTGTGGTGATACATAAGTTTACTTTTGTTACTGGCTTGGTATAATCTAATGATAGAATAGCCACCAGTTTAGGGTGAGTCCGCCATATTCTCAGCAGTTTTTCCTGAATTGGGCATCCTCAGCTGTGACTCACTGAGGCAGAGTGACACTTGTCACTGACTGTTGGGGGAAAATGGATGGGAGACAACTGAAAAGGTGCTTGTTCATCAGGGGCCCATTTCTCTTTGTGACACATTAGCAGTGAAAATGGCCAGCTAATTCTGACAGCCTTGAGAGTTGTACAAGTAAATATGGAAAAAGTAGGTGTAATATCTTTACCATTGCTCTGACATTACCGTGGCCTTTCAAGATTTCATTGTAAATGCAGGGACTTATTTAAATAAATCCCATTTAAAAGCATCTCTCATATAGCTTAAGGGCTACGGTGAAGCAGATAACCTCATTTTTTCTGGTAGGCTGATGTTCAAAGAGCACTTTGCTATCACATAAGAGGGAGGATGCTGAAAAGCAGGAAGAGAAAGAGAAACGTCAAATTTAAGCTCTTCTAATGGATACAAAGCACTAGCTATGTGAGTCAGCAAACAGGGACACTAAAGTCACAGACTTTTCCCCATGTTTAGTTATCTTGTTGAAACACAAAGATTTCTGTAGGTTTTTAAATTTCTAAATTCAAGAAAAAATAGGAATAGGAATAGGATTTAAAACATTATTTAAATCACTAGTCAGGGAGAATTGATTTAATCACGGTTTTCTATATAAAAATGCATTCTTGTCGGTTCTTATAACCTTAATACATATTCTTCACAACTCAGAGATAAATGTAGGTTTCGTTTTTAGAAGGTACATACTTCACTTCTCACATTTATCTTCTTCCTTGTGCCCAAATCTATTCCACCCCCAACAATCTTCTATTCATTGAACTTTTTGAAACTATTCACTTTTAAAGAGAGATAAGGGGTTGACTCTCTGTACATAAATTTGCAGAGGAATAATAGAGTTGAGGTCTGTTATTTCTCAACTCTATACATTATTTAAAAACATTTTTGCTGTTAACAAGCATGTTACCTCTGGAGACACAAATCCACAGTTTGAGAACTGCAAAACTAAGCATCTCTGATGGTATCTTCTAGACTGAGCACTGAGTCACATTGGGTAGATAGAAAGATTAACCTAAGTAATCTATACAGAAGCCTGTAGAACCCCATAAGATTGAGTCCCTAATCCATGAACTATTAAAACTCATTTACAAAACTTTTCTTAAACATTACATTAATATAGTCTCATACTATAGAATTAGAATTTATAATCCTATTCCATGATGAGATACATTGCATCCTAATTAAAACTATCTTTAGATATGTTTTTGCCTCAAAAATCCAATTTAAATAAAAAAATCTGATTTTTTTTAAGTCATTGATTTTTGTCCACCCTGACAGCTAGGTATGGTGGGGAGTAGGGAAGGATTGGTCCCTAGCTAGAACAAGGCAGGGGCCAGGAATAAGAGCACAGCAGGGCATGGGGGCAATTTGTCACCAGCTGGGGTGAGGCAGGGGCCGGGGCAAGATGAGCACAGTCGGGCATGCTGAGAGGATTAGTTCCCACTGAGTGTAACAAGGCAGCGGCTGGGGGCAAAAACACAGTGGGGCAGGAGATAGGGTTGGCTCCTGGAGCAAGGGGGGGGCTCGGGGTAAACTGCAAGTGCAGCAGGGCTGGGGAAAGGATAAACAGGATTCCTCCAACCCCTGCCCATATAGAGTAGGTACCTACCTTCTCCCTGATTCTAGCCCATTCTCTTCACCTCTCTTTGCACCGAGCTGGGGGCGGGGGTGCATTGAGCACAGGGCTGGGGGTTTAGGGTCTGGGAGGGAGTTTGGGTGCAGGAGCAAGCTGGGGGTTGGAGTGCAGGATCTGGCCAGGAGCTAGACTGAGGGAGGGGGCTCAGGGTTTGGGGCAGGAGGTTGGGATATGAAGCGCTTACCTGGGGCAGCCCTCATTTGGTGCGAGAGGTGCGGGTGGATATTTGGGCAGGAGGGTGCAGGAGCTCCCCATTTTGTGCTCAGGGTGAGGATGTGGGGTAGGTACAGGAGTCAGAGAATGAGGTATGGGGGCTGGGTATGTGTGGAGGTACAGGAGTCAAGGCATGGGGCTGGGGGTGATGCAGGGGACTCTGGTTCACAGCAGGGAGCTGGAAGGGGTAAGCTCCAATTCCACCCCCTGTCCCAAGGCTCCGCCCCCGCCTCTCCTCCACTTCCTCCTTTCTCTCCCCAGCAAACAGCTGATCCATTGGCCACAAGGAGAGAGAGTGAGAGGAGAAGGGGTAAGTACACAGCAGTAGGCTGTGGGAAGAGAAGCTTAGCTGCTTGGCTGCCCTGGAGCAGGACAGAGCTTCCACTCCCCAGGAGAGAGAGGGGGGCAGAGAAAAGTGGCCGGCAGGAGCCCCTTCGGAACGTCGGCCTGGTGCCATGGGTAAATCCTCTACTGGGAACTGGGAGACAGTGGGACTCTAGAACATGGGCTGGGAGGTAACAACTAGATGCCAGAGGTGGTAGCTGAAGTGGCAGAGGACTGTGCAGTGGATCTAAAGGTTCCACGCCTGCTGGCAAGTCATGTGGGTGTCAGTATGATGCCAAATGATGGAGCAGCCCCTGTGGCTTAATGGGGTGGTATTATCTCAGTTTTACAGATGGTGAACTTAGGCACTGAGAGAATAAGGTGAGAAATAGCCACTAACTTTGGGATCCCAATTTGAGGCCCCCAAGACACAATTTTTGAACTGCCTTACCCATGAAACCATCCTTGCACTTCCTGTAATCCCCTGCCTTATTATGGAAAATTAAGCAGGGGTCTTATAAGCAACATCTTTCTTTCTGATGCAACTCTGATTCATCCCCAAAGCACGTCCATCTTGTGCATTGAATGAAACAGGGGATCTGTATTTAAATGGTATGTGATCATATAATTAAAGACCGTATCATAAAGCATGCACATGAGAGGTGGGCATGTTAACGTCACATTTCCTAACTTCTGAATGCTTGACTTTGCAACATTAATAATGTTTTTATCATAGTTTGTGTGTAGTTTTACAACTATATTACAATGGACAGCTATGCACTATTTTTGTGTATATTTGCATATATTTCAAAGGAATGGTTATAATTTTGCAAATAACTGTTACAATGATGGGCTGAAAAGGATTTTGGGGAGATCCTGGGATCAGCCTGCTAAAATTCTGCCACCAAAATGGAAAGTTTGGATGATTTTCCTGCCTCTGATAAAGGAAACCTCTCTGGATATTGCTAGACTTTCTCAGCCAGAAGTGATTTAGTAACGGACATCAAAAATACTTCTGAAAAACAAATATTTTGTCTTTGAAATGTTGCACCAGATGGCAGGTATTTTCTAAAAATATCCCAGGAAAGAAGACCTTCTATAAGGTCTTCATCTCCATTCCTCCCACGAATAGTACCCCTATGCACATACCCCTCCAAATTACACAAGTTGAACACAGTGTTATATTTTCAGTATTACTGGTCTCGTGGATAGGGCAGAAGCCACAGGCATTATTTATCTTTAGTAAGGCTTTTGGCAGAGTCCCACGTGACATTCTCAAAAGCAAACTAGAGAAATTTGGTCTAGATTAAATTACGGTGAAGTGAGTGAACAACTGATTGAAAAGACATGCTCAAAGAGTAATTACCAATGATTCATTGTCATACTAAGAGGATGTCTCTAGCGGTTCCACAGGGTCTGCCCTGGTTCCGGTACTTTTGATATTTTCACTAATGACTTGGAAAATGGGATGGAGAGTATGCTTATAAAATTTGCAGATACCAAGCTGGTAGGGGTTGCCAGCACTTTGGAGGATACACTTAGAATTCAAAATGACCTTGAAAAAATGGAGAATTGGTCTGAAATCAACAAGATGAAATTCAGTAAAGACAAGTGCAAAGTACTACACTTAGGAACAAAAGAAATCAAACGTACAGCTACAAAATGGGGAATAACTGACTAGGCGTAGTATTTTTGAAAAGGGTCTAGGGAATATATTGGAGTAGATTGAATATGAGCCAACAGTGTAATGTTACATATTATTTACCTAAGAAACCAAGTACAGTTTTTCTTTTAAAAGATACATTATAAAGATTAACAGATTCAAACTTCTCTTCACATAGACCTTTCTCAGCAGAATAGCTGAAATTACACTCTTATTTCTGCTATAACTTTATGATGACTATGATAACAGTTTTCACATGCCTTTCCTATAGCTGTCTTTTTGGACTGAAAGTTTTTATGCTCGCCCTTCATCTCAAAAGTGAACTTTTGGAAAACTGGAAGAAAATCCAGCCAGCCACTTTTCAAATGAGGGAGAGTGGAACACGTACACTTTAAATTTAAAATTTCCCTCTAGTCTTATTTTGCTTATTAATAATTCAAAAGTGCCTGATCCAAAAGTCTCCAAATCTGACAGACTTCTGCAATCCTTCAAGAGGAATGATATCTTTGCTAAATTACTCCCCAGCTGCCTTCCTGGTTCAACAGGATAAGGAGTTGCTGCTTTTAAGCTGCTGCTGAGACAAGTGGCATGAGAAAGACTTCAAAAATGCCTTACTGAAACACAGAGCAACCATCACCAAAAATCTTCCCAAAAACTGAATAGCAAACTAGATTAGACATTTTTAGAATCATTACATTTCTCTTCCCCATTCTTCCACAAACAATTTTTTTTCCTACTTGGTATTTTTAATATTAGAAACATCAGACTTTCAAATCTCCCTCTTTTGCTGGAGGAAGTGGGTAGGATCTTTAGAAGACAAGAAGAACATTAAGGTGGGTGAAGCAATATCTTTGACTGGACCAACTTCCATTGGTGAAAGAGACAAGCTTTTGAGCTTACACAGAACTCTGCTTCAGGTCTCAGAGTACCTTTTCCAGACCAGAAGAAGAGCTCTGTGTAAGCTTAAAAGCCTGTCTCTTTCACTAACAGAAGTTGGTCCAATAAAAGATATGACCTCATCCACCTTGTCTCTCTAATATCCCAGGGACGGAGCAATATGGCTACAACAACACTGCAAACATGAAGAGTGACGTCACTTCTAGGCTATAACTTCCATCTCACTTCCTTTCTCTCCTCCCATTAGCTGAAGCTGGAGAGAACACTAATCTAAGACTAAGTTAAGGTATGTATTTTCTGTGCAGAAAATGAAAAAGATAAAGTTCTAATAAGTAATATTAACTGTTCTACAATGTGCTTGCTGGGTTAATTCTTTCTTACTGATACATCGTGCAAGTTTGCTGAAGTCAAATCCTCATACAACCTCAGGATCAAATGCAAGACTCACCTTTTGACATAGTTTCCCACTCATAACAGGGATAAGGAGAAAGGTGAAGAAAGATCATGCTATCTGAGATATAATACTTCTCTAATATGTTCAGATACTACAGTGATGAGCATAGTATAAAAACTTAGACAGACATCAGATAGACAGAACTGAGAAGAAAATATGGTGCATGGTAACTAGCAATTAAAAATATAGGCCAGATACTATAGGGCTATAACAAGTCACACTAACTGAGGATCTGACACACTTTGTGTGCTCAGCGTGGACCTGTTAATGTTACTATTAGCATCCTATCCTTCATTTCCTGTCCTGCATGTTTTTAAACTCACAGAGTTAACATTAAATTGACATAGGTCTGAACCCTGAACTTTTTTCAGGCAGACCCTGCAGCCATTCAGAACCCAACTGAAGTGACTGGGATGCTGTGTGGGTATAAAGGTCTGCTAAAGTGAAGCTGTTTGCAGGACTGGGGATATATTTTTACATTGGACATTATACAAATTGGATAAACTGTAAGGCCTATAAACTTTGACATTCCCTTTTTAAATTCATGAAATTAAAACCAATATCAAAAATACAGAGGTTATGTACCTGTGGTCACACCAGCATTAGGAAAAAAAATTGTGACATATGATACTTACCACATGGCAAAGTGTTACTTTCTTCTAATGTGTGATTATAGACCCAATTTTTCTTTCTCCAGCCTATAATATTACCATCTTTGCAGCCATATATTTTATCTGCTTCATTCCACATTCTGAACATGTACAGCTCACCAACCATACCCACGGCAGAAGATCTGGCTGATGACTGTGAACAGCCAAGTAAAATCTGCCCATCTGCAATAAGGTCTTTTCTTTTAAGAAGTTTTTGGCTTCTTTTTTCTGTTCCATTTATAAATAGTTTCATCTTCTTGTTTTTACTCCTCCATTCTATGCACACTTGGGACCAGGTGTCCACATTAAGTTTCTCCATTAGGTTTATTTGGGTGCCAAACATCCAAACTATCAATTTGTCATGGTCTCCTGTAAGTCCAAGTTCATAGCTATTTGCAGAGTTAGTGCTACCAGGTTTTTTTACATTGTACACAAAAGCAGTCCAGGGATTGCTAGAAGCCACTAGCTTAAGGTACACACAGACTGTGAATTCTTTCAGTGCAGGCACATGAATTCCTGGTGACAGAGACCAAGCATCTTCACATGCAGTCTTAAAAACAGCTTTGTATTGTCCTAGGAAACCATCCTGAGCTAAATAAAGAAAAGGTAACTTTAAAATAAATTTTAAATGACTTTTAATATAACATTGTCTTGACCATAAGTATTAATATTTCTAGATTTACATAAAATTTACCCATACTATATTTCAAGAAATGTCCTTTTTTCCCTTTGTTTTTTTTATTTTTGTTGTTTCTCTGTTCTATCTGCTTGTAAAGGCTTTGAGCTCCCATGTGAATATTTAAAGTATTGATCCTGTAAGTTATTCCACAGTTGTCCAGTGACTAGGACAGCTAGAAAGATCAGAACCTAAGTGTGTCAAATATAAATTATAAAAAGTTAAGAACACAAGAACATAAGAATGGTCTGACCCAGTATGGCCTAAGGTCCATCTAGCCCAGTATCCTGTCTACTGACAGTGGCCAATGCCAGGTACCCCAAAATGTGTGAACCTAACAGGTAAAGATGAAGTGATCTCTCTCCTGCCATCCATCACCCCCCTCTGACAAACAGAGGCTAGGGACACCATTCCTTACCCAGCCTGGCTAATAGCCATTAATGGACTTAGCCTCCATGAATTTATCCAGTTCTCTTTTAAACTCTGTTATAGTCCTAGCCTTCACAGCCTCCTCTCGCAAGGAGTTCCACAGGTTGACTGTGCGCAGTGTGAAGTACTTCCTTTTATTTGTTTTAAACCTGCTGCCCACTAATTTCATTGGATGGCCCCTAGTTCTTCTATTATGGGAACAAGTAAATAACTTTTCCTTATTCACTTTCTCCACGCCACTCATAATTTTATATACCTCTATCATATCCCCCCTTAGTCTCCTCTTTTCCAAGCTAAAAAGTCCTAGCCTCTTTAATCTCTCCTCATATGGGATCCGTTCCAATCCCCTAATCATTTTAGTTGCCCTTCTCTGAACCTTTTCTAATGCCAGTATATCCTTTTTGAGATGAAGAGACCACATTTGTACACAGTATTCAAGATGTGGGCGCACCATGGATTAGTATAGGGGCAATAAGATATTCTCCGTCTTATTTTCTATCCCTTTGTTACTGATTCCTAGTTCAAGATGAAATAATTATACAGCTCTAATTGTCCTTCAAATCATTCTTTAAGACTCACCTCTGTTGTTATGCCTACAAAACCTTGACTGATGACCACTGTTTTGCAGGTGGCAAGCATTGACTAAAGTTTAAAGTGCAAAACCTGAACATTATACTGTTACCTTATCTTCCCACTTCCCTCTCAAACCTATTTCTTTTGTCCATGGGTTGTTTCCTGTCATAAACAAAGACTAAAGCTCATTGGGGCAGAGACAGTATTTTTACTTCTTTGCTGTACAATACCTTGTACAGTGGGCTATGATTCCTTATTGATACCCCTCGGCACTATCCATAACACTAATAATAAATTATAATAATCATCAGTGTTGATTGCTCTGATATTTTTCTCTTGCAACCCTTTTGCATCTCAATGCAGAATAATTTGGCAAACCAAACACTGAAGATATCAGTCACTGTCCAAATATGCTCACCTTTCCAAAGCTAATGTCACTCTGGCACTTGTGTGTTATGAAAGCATTTGCACAGAAATCCCTTACCGTGCTTTGATAAGTTACCTTAATGAATAAGCAGAAAGGTAATTGAATTGTCCCTGTTAAATAGTGGTATCTAAGATTAGCAGTTTTTCTCTATACTTAAAATCGTGTGCTAATAATGGTTGGCAAAAAATGACTTTTCAATGGCTTCTACTATAATACTACACTTAATATCTTTTATGAGTGTGAAGACTGGCTCTCAATATATTCATCATCTTTAACTGACACAGGAGCTTGGATTCTCAGTATTTTCCCAAACCAGGAATTAGCAATTAAATGTGCTGTCTCGAGCACCAAAAAACCTATTGGATACATGTAGAAATTTTCAAAGGAAAATATTTTAAATGACTTACTAGTTAAGTGAAAAATAGTGTTACATATTAAATACATGTATACTCTGTGTTTCTGCAAAGATAATCAAATGAATAATAACAGGCATCTATAAGCAAATGCAAATATTCATTGGGAAGTAATTAGAAACAATGAACACAGGAGCACTTAAGCACCTGAGTTATTTATATTAGTAAGGCTGCAATAGAACTGACTACTTTTATGATTAAATTTGATCAAGTGTTTATATGTTGCCAGGATATGGCATATAAGTAGCAAGAGAAGTCATTAATTTACCTACAAGCACTTGTCAATTGTTAGCATATCTGACTTACAAGAGCCATTATAACTAATGAAGTCATAACAATCTTAACTTCATTATATACCTTCTGCATCTTGTAATTCTTCACTGGAAGTTTAAAAATGCATTCAAGGTACTTTTTTTAAATGGCTCACATACATTTTTCTTGAATGACTGGAAAGTTTGAAAATAAAATTTGTTTGCTTAAAATTACATTTGTCCCTCCTTTTTACCCACAGATCTATTTGTATATTTGGAGATAAATTATGGTGTCGGTATTCTAGAAGTCAGAGAGCGCAGGAAGTCCTTCTCAACCTTCTCTCCTAGTGTATACAGACAGGGAAAAGGCATAATTTGGCACCTTTTATTAGGGATGAAATGAGGTAGGGAAGAATGGCTAGTGCTGCTGGCAGTGCTGGGAGCCAAAATGGGAAAATGTCAAGGTGGTGTGACGCTAAGGTCATTAATCACTCCATTTGCCAGGTTAGGTGCACTGGAGGGAGCACTGGCTACAGCTGTCGTGTAGGTGTGAGAAGGGATGCACCTCCACCTGCTCCTTGAAAGCTCTAGAAATATTATGTCTTTATAGAGATAATGGTTTAAGGCACTTCTGCCTTAATGCATGAGTAAAAGCCATCTAGAGAACTTCAGTTTGTTCAGAACTAGTCCATCATGTCATTGTACCAAATTCTTAACCCAGTTAAGTCAATGGTGCCACACCATTTGCTAAATATGTTTAAATTTCTGAGCGGTAGCCATGTTAGACTGTATCAGCAAAAAAGAATGAGGAGTACTTGTGGCACCTTAGACACTAACAAATTTATTTGGGCATAAGTTTTCACGGACTAAAACCCATTTCATCAGATGCATAGAGTGAAAGATATGGGTTTTAGCCCACGAAAGCTTATGGCCAAACAAATTTGTTAGTCTCTAAGGTGCCACAAGTATTCCTCATTCTTTTTTTAAAATTTCTAAAAACTCTGACTTCCTGGAGTGTAAATACATGACACAGCAAAGGAGTCAGTTTCTAAAATTATGCATAAGGTGTTATAAAATACATTATACATGAAACATTTAACCTTTACCTCTAATATATATATATCACTTTTCATCCTTAGATGTCAAAATGTTTTACAAAGGAACACAAGCATCATTAGTCCAAGGTCAGACACTCAGTTAGTGACAGAGCTAGGAACAAAATTAAAATCACTGATCTCCCATGTCTATTGTACCATATATACAAAACAATGCTGCTTCCCTTATTTTTATTAGAAACAAAATAACTGTGAAGAATATCCATAAATTAGTTTATTAATTATTACTATTATCAGAAACAGCATAAAATTGCCAAATTCTGACACATGACTTTGTTCCATACTTTAGACCTCACCTCCTTTTTCCACACTACACCCAACAGCCAAAGAGTGGCACAGAAGCTGTTACACCACCTCTATGGTATATTACTATTAAATAACTTGCATTTTTATTTTTCTCACTGTAGCGAGGTCAAGACTCACCACCACGGCACCTCCTGCTGGTAACCTGGGAATAAGCTCTTTCCCATCCTACAAAGCACCCTCTGCAGGCCGGTGTCTCGTCTGCTGCTGGCCCGGTGTCCCTCTTAGACCCCGATGCCTCTTTACCTCAGGGTTCTGCCCCCAGCAGTACCACTCTCACTATGGGTCTCCCCTCCCAGAGGAACCCCCAATCCTCTCATCTACCTTGCCTCAATGGCTACTGCCAGTCATCATCTAGCCCCCGCTCACTGGGGCAAATTGCAGTCTGTAATGGCCACTCATCATCGGCAAGTTGTTAGGACCTGCTGCCTTTGCCTATCCCCAAGTACCTTTTTGGGGCCTGCAACAAGACCTGCAGTCTGAGGAGCTGCCAGACTGGAGCTCTCCAGCCCCTCTTGCCTTTCCCCAACCCTGCTCCTCTTTGCTTCAGGTACCCTTTTCTCCAAAGCTAGATAGAGACTTCTCTCAGCTCCTGGCCTACAACTCTCTTATAAGGGCCAGATGGACTCTGATTGAGCTGGCCACAGCTGTGGCTGCTTCCCCACTCAGCTTTTCCCAGCCACAACCCTCTCCAGGGCTCCTTTTAACCTCTGTTCTGCGGCAGTGGGCCAGTCGCCCCACTACACTCACCCATAGCTAATTAGAAATTACTCACACCTGATGTCCTTATTAACGGTAAAGAAAGAATGTAGATGTAGGGTTAGATATTCGAAAGTGCTCAGATTTGACCTAACTGTTCCCATTGATGCTATGGGAATATTACCATAGATTTCTGTGGGAGTGGAATTTTGCCAATCATGAGCATATGTGAAAAAAATCCCACCCATAACATTAATAATAATTACATATTCTCTCTCTCTCTCTCTCTCACACACACACACACACACACACACACACTCAATGTTGGATGAGTAAGGAAAAAGATATCTTACGTATGTCCGAGGTAGCCAGAAACACGTGAAGTAAAATAATAGCTAGAGAAATCTTGAATTTCAGTAAAAGCTCCTGGACTCTGCCAGCACAGCAGTGCTGCACTCCGCAGGCAATCATTCTAGAACACACAAGGTGAAAAAATCATATTTTATAACAATGATAAGCAAAAGGGCAGGATTGTGGATATTACATTAGATGATACTTCCAAGACTTGGATGTAAATCTATTCAACTCTGCTATTTCTACCCAAATGGGGCTTAAATTCTTCCTATAGAGGGCTGGAATGTGGAATTACACAGAAATTCTTGTTAAGCATTTTTTTTCTGCGATAACCAAAAGTTAAGTTTATAGATGTGCACTTATTGCAGTTAGGGATTCCATTTCAATTTAAAACAAACTTCAAAGCAGTATCTTTTATACACGTAGTATATATCTGTTATATACATAGAAGATACGCTACAGACCTTAGGACTCTGCGACACACCAAAATTATACATATTATATATATTTATATCTTCAATAGTATACCATATTTGTGCACATACTATTTTAGATTGTGATAGGATCCCTCCTATTTGCAGAAAGTGCACATTTGTAAAGTTACCTTTAGGTTACAGCTGAAAAATAGGCCATTGCAAGCATTCAAATTAATGAAAATATTTTATAAGTACAAAATGAATAGTCACTACAGATAAACAATGACAGACAAGTGCTGGTACCAGGAGATGGAGCAGTGCAAAGCTACACCAGTCAATGAGAGTTGCTGAGTACTCAGTACTTTTGAAAATCAAGAAAATCTATTTATATATTTAAAACTTTAGGCACTTGTTTTTCAAAATCTTGGCCGGTGACTTTGCAGGTACTTGTAAGAAGGTGCTGATATTTAAAGGTCCATCAGAATGTGTTAATAGGATTATGTTATCTGGGAGGGAAAGATCAAATGTATTCACCTTGAAAAGTGCCAACTGCACTGTAGAAGGGTTGGACCAAACAAAAGAAATGAGCAGGAAAAAAGTGGTTGGAAAAGCGTAGAAGCAATCTGTATGTATCACTCAAATGTATCTTGAAGTCAAATACAGAAAATACACATTAGCCCAAAAAAGTACATAAGAACACAAGGGCATAAGAATGGCTGTACTGGGTCAGACCAAAGGTCCATCCAGCCCAGTATCCTGTCTACCTATAGTGGCCAATGCCAGGTTCCCCAGAGTGAGTGAACCTAGCAGGTGATGATCAAGTGATCTCTCTCCTGCCATCCACCAGCACCCTCTGAAAAACAGAGGCCAGTGACACTATTCCTTACCCATCCTGGCTAATAGCCATTAATGGACTTAACCTCAATGAATTTATCCAGTTCTCTTTTAAACCCTGTTATCGTCCCAGCCTTCACAACCTCTTTAATAAGAGCAATACAGCATGAACATCAGCCAGGGCTTCCAATAGCTATATGGTAACCAGTATTTCTAGTACAAAAGAAATCCCATCGTAGTTGGAAACAATGAGTTTAGGTAGATTTATTGGAATGATGAAGCTAGTATATTATACGCATTTTGGAGATACAGTCTGCAGCTTATAATTTGGAATATCATCACTTTCTGAAATCTTCCAAAGGAAGAAATGTCCCAATATTTTTTATCAATTGGAAGAATTTAAGTACTGCATATCACGGGTAATGTTGTCATGTGTGCTATGGAAATTAAACACCTCAAAGAAAGGCCCTTTACAGGAAAACTCAGCTGAGCAAACGAGAAGAGCCTAAAACTGAACAAAAAGAAATATCACATTAGAATGGCAGAGTTAACTACCATAAATCATGAGTCTTAGCAAGGATGAGTTAAAACTAGATAAAAAATAAAGTAATTCAAGAAACACCAGAATCTAAAGACAAACAAGCACCTCAGAGATTCAGAGGAAATGTATTCCAAGTCAGTCTTCCGCTCACCTCTCTTACAATTTCTAAAAATAAAACTATATATTTGCATTTGATTGAACTGCAGAATTACTTTAATTGTCCCGAGATTGATTATGAAGACCTCTGTACTAAATGCTTTTATATGTGTAACCTGGGAATGTTATCAGTTGTTAAACTCCCAGGGTCTTGGTGCATTAATATATTTTATCATTATTTATTTGGATTAGTAAATAAATGGGGTGCCCATCCAAAAGCTGTGAGTATGCAGCCATTACCTTGAGATACACCAAAATTTCCCCAGACCTTAGACTACCTCTCCCCTTTACAAAAATCAAGTATATATTTGCCAATTTTATAGGCAAATTCCTTCCTCTGTAAGGCAAGGGATTTACCCACAGTGATATTCTCAGACAACAAACTCAACAAATACAGATTGTACCATCGCTTGGCCGTATTACTTAGCACAATGCTACAACAGTAGAATTGTGAACTTCCCTGAACCCTAGGAACATCTGAAGTGGAATCCAGAAGATTAAAGAGCAAATTTCCTATTATACGTCACATACAATACTGATGCACAAGACTCCTACCTTACCCTCATTCAATTCCCTCCTTGACATTCATTCCTAACATAACACCTACAAGAAACTGGACAACTAAGATAATGTAGTAAGACGTATTTAAAACCAAACCAAACACCATACTACTGTACAGATAGCATTCCAATAGCTATGACTAATTACCGAAATACAATTTGTACAATATGTGATAATTCAATCATTTGGAAACCATGTTTTTTAGCAATAAGAATACAATTAAATTTGCAGACTGAAAACATATGTGGGTTCTGGCTTGCACATCATTACTAGTCATAAAAATTCTAAAAGTTAATGGAATTGCAAAGGTATAATTGAGGACATAATTTGGAGACAGCAGGTAATAAGTGAGGATAGAATTTGGCCTACAGTTTAGTATTTGTGATCATGTAGGAGAAGAAGAGAAGTCAGCTTGACTCTCAGTGCCCGGGCTGAATTTGCAGAGTTGGCAGTTAGAACAGAATATTTTCATTTGTAAATGGAGCACATATCATACAGAATAACTAGACAGAAGCTTCTTATGATGAGGTGTATAAAGTCTACACTGGTTAATATGGGTTAACAGGAGTCTGAGCTCAATTAGGCCACTGGATGGCACCTGGAGGGGTATCAGGCATAACTGGTGATCAAGCTAAGCTAAGTTGGTGCTGTATCTTTATTAAAAAAGGAACACAAGATAGTGAAAAAAGAAGGCCATGAAGGAAACCCAGCTTATCAGTAGAGAGGTTTCCTCTTAGGCTAAAGGAAGAGACAGCCTGGGAGGCCTGGAGTCAGAACTGGTGAGTCCTGAACCAGGAGGAAGCCTGATAGGCTGGGGACAGTAAAACCTGGGTTCAGAGGTGGCCTGTCTTGAGCTGAAAGGCAACTGGAAGCAGTGAAGCCCAAGAGTGATGGTAAAGTCTATGGGGCATTTGGACTGAAGTTTGAAAGGTTGCAGGGAGAAAGGGATGAACTCTGCTGTCACTGTCATGGTAGCAGGGAGTAAAGAGACCTGTAAGAAACAGGAAGACTCCTGCAGGGTGAGAAGAACCCCCAGGGAAAGCCTTAATAGGAAGAAGTCCAGGGAAATGGCAGCAGGGAGTCTGGCGGTGCGAACTTTGACTGCCTGTCCTAGAGTCTCTGGACTGGAACCCAGTGTGGCAGATGAGCCTGGATTCCCCTACCAACCAGTGGCAAGGTGACATAAAGCCCCTGTGAAGGGCATATGGTCTACTGTAAGCCCTGAGAAAAGGACATATGGACAACTGGGCCCTGAACTGAGGGCAGCAGACTGAATGGAGGGATCAGATGTTTGCTTTTGTTGCACTCTGTTACCAGAAGGGGTGGCTAGAAGGATGAGTCACAAGAAGAAGCAGACCACAGTGAGGGGAGCTGGGGAGGGCAGGAGGGGACCATCTGTTATGCCTCATCTAATCTGCAGTGAGTGAAGTTCCCCACATTTCTTATGCGCAGTTTCAGAGCAGCCCAAATGTGTCAGAGAAAACTACACTCTCTAGGAGGTGCTGCAACAATTAGAGCTAAAGAACTCTGGAAGGATCACTATGGATATAGCTGAATATATTTAAAATACAGCTCACTGGTGTTCTCAAGTAATGACATTTAAGATGATTATTAGTATTACTTACAATGTGCTAGTTGTTTGAATTAAAAAAGACCTTTATTAGTTATTGCCTTATTATGGTGCAATAGTGCCATCCACTGCTTTTTCCAAACATGTGTGCCATATTGTGACAGCACTTTTGAAATTGAATAGCAATTTTCTAAAGAGGTTTTGCTTTTTTGATAAAAGTAAATTTTGAGTGAGTTTAAGACCAGTTCAATCTCTCTATATGAAACACATGGTATTTACTATGAATATTACTGTTCTGCACTGTATTGTACTCTTTGTGAAACTGAATTTTCAAAGTTCCATAAAGCCTACACAATTCTTTTTGAATACAACTGTAAGCAAAAAGAATATGAAAACCAGTAAGTATTTCTCTTTTTTGTACTCTTTACACTTTAAAAAATAAACTACTGGGATCTTGTTATACTATGTCTAGCTTTTTCCAGAACAACTTTTTGCCATTTAAAATCATTGCAAACACTTGAAATTCAGACATTCTTAATGATAATTCATTTATACCTAACTATGTTGTCTACTGTTGTACTTTACTCTCCTTTGTTTTAATCCTGCATCCGTTACATAGAGAGAGCCCCATTAAAGACATTTGGTTTTAATACAAATATTTTCTTACATTACAGAATTATTTAAAAACTCCATTCAGTATTTTGCATATCTTAAAATAGCATTATTGTAGTTTTAAAGTTTGTAGCTCCCTACAGCAAACAATCCTAATACAAATAGTGTTAATCTAATATTTTCATTTATTTTTTTGTTTTAATTATTCTAATATTAATTTTATTAGCTTTGATTTAAAGTTAAAAACATAACTGGAACAAAAAGAGGCAACATGAAAACAATTGTATTATATTCACTCAACAAGGTTTTAAAATAAAAGTAGAACATTAGCAGTGATGTGAAAAGGACTTGGAGTGAAATCCTGGCTCCACTGAGGTCACTCCAGTCAGGATTTTATCTTTAGTAATCATACTGTACTTCAGTATGTCTCCAGGAGATCACTCACATATAGACATATTTAGCACTTTCTTATATTGGGGATATTTTTCTCAATCTCCTGGAGTCCTATTGCAATTTGATATGTTTTCTTTTTTTGAAGTTGGAAGTGTTGGAATAGTAAAGCCCTTTCTGTTGTATTTTTGTGACAACAGACAGCCTGTATTATGCCAGCTGCAAGAAGTAAGTAAAGAGCAAGACACAGGAAGGATAGCTGGGACTGCACAAGTATGTCTCTCTCAGTGCTTCCCATGCTTTCTTCAGGATAAGAATACGACTATCAACTTCTTCCATCAGCTCCGCTCCTTCATTTTCCAGATTGGCATCAGAAAGTAGTAAAGCTTCTAGTTTATTTTTAAACTTTGGCTGAAGTAAGAGAGATGTAATGGGGAGGACGCTTATGTTGGAAAGTCTTATGTCACTGTGAAATCTGGCACATGCACCGTCCACTGACTTAGCAGCAGAAATAACACCATCCTTTAAAAGATGTTGTTCTAAATTGGGGGGGGGGGCAGTTTTTTCCAGGAGACAGTAAAATAATTATTTGAATGACACTCTGTATGGTGCTCTCTAAGGACATGTCTACACTTACCAGAGGATTAATGATCGGCGATTGATGCAGTGGCGGTCGATTTAGCGGGTCTAATAAAGACCTGCTAAATTGAACACAAAAGGTACTCTCCTGTCGACTCCTGTACTCCACCAGATAGAGAAGAGTAGGGGGAGTTGACAGGAGAGTGTCTCCCATCGACATTGCACAGTGTGGGCCCAGTAGTAAGTAGATCTAAACTAAGTCAATTTGAATTTCGCTATTCACGTAACTCAAATTGCATAGCTTAGATCGAATTTCCCCTGTAGTGTAAACAAGGCCTAAGGCTGCAAACTGTGGAAGTACAGTTTCTGCAAGTAGTGTGTAGAAATCAGTTTATCTTCTGATAGAATACCACCTTTTCCTTTGCCTGCTACAAGTGTTTATATGTACCTGAATGTGTGTTTCAGCTAATCTATCCAACATGTAACAAGTAAAGCTTAATTGAATTGATATTTCTTGTTTCGATTTGTCTACAAGTACAACTATTTTTCTTCACTTTTAAGCTTTTGTAGGCCTTTTGTGGATGGCTAAAGGTGATGCAAGTAATGTTTAATAATTAAAAAGATGTTTAATACTTCATTTTTAAGAAAGCTATTCCTAATACCTAACAGCAGCTCACGGTGAGCAAAATGTTGTATGTACAGGGTAGCAAACCGTCCCAAAACATTGGCTCAACTGCTAGTGGTAATCAGGGGAAAAACCTTGGGAGGGAATCTATATTTTGACTTATTCTAGGTTATTGGTATTGGATGTTCTCTTACAAATGCAAAGAAGGCAAGCACAATGGGCCAAGTTCTGCCTGAGTTATACTTGTGTAACTCTGTTGAAGTTTGAGACATAGTATAATCAAACTCAGATAAAATTCATATGTGCAGTTCATGAGTATAATAGCCTACTGGGTGTTTTTCCAGTAAGCAGCTACTCAGTGACTAAGACTCTTGCGAACCTATAAAGTGGATAGAAATCTGGCTAAATTAGTGGGCTCATTGGGTAGTGATCAATGGCTCCCTGTCTAGTTAGCAGCTGGTATCAAGTAGAGTGCCCCAAGGGTCGGTTCTGGGGCCATTTTTGTTCAATATCTTCATTAATGATCTGGAGGATGGCAGGGACTGCACCCTCAGCATGTTTGCAGATGACACTAAACTGGGAGGAGTGGTAGATACGCTGGAGGGTAGGGATAGGATAAAGAGGGATCTAGACAAATTAGAGGATTGGGACAAAAGAAATCTGATGAGGACAAGTGCAGAGTCCTGTACTTAGGACAGAAGAATCCCATGCACTGCTACAGATTAGGGACCGAATGGCCAGGCAGCAGTTCTGCAGAAAAGGACTTAGGGGTTACAGTGGACGAGAAGCTGGATATGAGTCAACAGTGTGCCCTTGGTGCCAAGAAGACTAACGGCATTTTGGGCTGTATAAGTAGGGGCATTGCCAGCAGATCAAGGGACATGATCATTCCCCTCTATTCGGCATTGGTGAGGCCTCATCTGGAGTACTGTGTCCAGTTTTGGGCCCCACACTAAAAGAAGGATATGGATAAATTTGAAAGAGTCCAGAAGAGGGCAACAAAAATGATTAGGGGGCTGGAGCACATGACTTACGAGGAGATGCTGAGGGAACTGGGATTGTTTAGTCTCCAGAAGAGAAGAATGAGAGGGGATTTGATAGCTGCTTTCAATTACCCTAAGGGGGGTTCCAAAGAGGCTAGATCTAGACTGTTCTCAGTGGTACCAGATGACAAAATAAGGAGTAATGGTTGCAGAGTGGGAGGCTTAGGTTGGATATTAGGAAAAACTATTTCACTAGGAGGGTGGTGAAGCACTGGAATGGGTTACCTAGGGAGGTGGTGGAATCTCCTCCATAGAAGTTTTTAAGGTCAGGCTTGATAAAGCCCTGGCTGGGATAATTTAGTTGGGGATTGGACCTGCTTTGAGCAGGGGGTTGGGACTAGATGACCTCCTAAGGTCCCTTCCAACCCTGATATTCTATGGTTCTATGATTCAAACATTCTATGATTAAACCTAGTATCAACTCAGTGACAGGTGTCAGACACAATAAAAAAATAATGAAACACAAGGGCTGTTTCATTTGAATCCAAAAGACTCTACATTCAGCCTTGACTTTTATATTTCCTGACTTTGGGAGCACGTAAATCTTAACCTTAATATGGAACTAATGTAGAATTTTGCATGATTTTAATTTATTTTATATAATACTAGAAGTGCACGTGGTGCTTTTCCAGAGACAAAGACCCTAATTCTGAGTTCCTGAATTCTTGCACTCAGTACAGAGAATGTGGCAGTTTATAGCCTTAAGTCACCTTTGTGTCTCCTTTCATTACAAGGCCATTCTGGAAATAGTTCAGTCTATAGTAAGTGAGAGCAGCCATACAGCCTCACTCCCTTCTTTCCCCCTACCCTACATATCCCACATAGGCATGTGCACGGGGTGTGCCAGGTGTGCCCAGGCACACCCTAATGCAGGGTGGGCCAGCGGCTCCTAAGCTCTGGTTGGTTAGGGTGGGGGGTCTTGGGAGGCGGCAGTCAGGGGACAAAGAGCAGGGGGGCTTGGATATGGGGTGGAATCCTGGGGGGGCAGTTAGGGTGGGGGGTCTCCGGAGGAGGCAATCAGGGGACAAGGAGTGGGGGAGGAGGGAGGTTGGATGGGTCGGGGGCTCTGAGGGGGTGGGAAGTGGGTGGGGGTTGGATGGGGGCGGAGCTAGGTGTTTGGGGAGACACAGCCTTCCCTGGATGCACACCCTAATGAAATGTGCTGCACACACCTATGATATCCCATATACTGTGGAATGAGAAAAGGGGCATCTTACAGCTCTTTCACTAGATCTACACTGACCAAGAAATCAACTTACACATAGGGTATCCCTCAGAGAGAGATCTGTGAAGAGTCCTTAAGACTGGATCAACATGAAAGCCTTAAGGCAACATATAATTGGGGCCACAGTCTCTGCTTCAAGGAGTTAACAAGCTAAATATGGATGCAGGATGAGGAGGAAGGGTTGCAATTAGAAGGAAGGTAGCTATGTTTGCTTTTATGTCTCAGTGCCTCAGGGGTGGGAAGTAGTTAAACTTTACTCTAAGTACTGCTATAGGTTTCATGAAAAATGTGAAGGCACGGCAGACAAAGTCAGGACGGAAATTCAAACATATAGGGCCTCCTGCAAGTTGTCAAGGAGGTAAGTGGAAGATGAAGATTAGAGAAGCACTTAGTTTGTAGTCTGAGTCCACTAGAAGGGACAAGAGAGGAAGTGGCAAGTGAGAAAAGCAAAGTTTCATAAAGCATTGAAATTCAGCTACAGGGCTTGAATTTGATGTGGATGACAAGAGGAACCATTAAGGGCATGGCTATATTGCAGTGGGGAGCAAGCCACCTGGCCCAGGTAGATGGACTCACACTAGTGGAACTTGAGCTATCATGCCAAAAATAGCAATCTGGATGTTGTGGCTCAGGCTGAAGTTCAGGCTCCCAAGCCCACCTGACCTCCAAGGCCTTAGGGCTGAGTTGGACAAACTACAGCCCGCAGGCCGCACCCGGCCCACAGGACTGTCTTGCCTGGCCCCTAAGCTTCTGGCCAGGGAGGCTACCCCCAGCCCCTCCCCTGCTGTCCCCTTGTCCCGCAGCCTCAGCTCACTGCTCAGGTAGCATTCTGGGTGGCGGGGCTGCATGCTCCTGCAGGGCAGCACAGCAGCGTGTCTGGCTCCAGCCAGGAGGCACTGCTGCCAGAGATGCCTCTCTGGGCATCATGGTAAGGGAGCCAGAGCCGGGGGGGAGGGTTGGATAAGGGGCAGGGAATCCCAGGGGATGGTCAGGGGACAGGGAGCAGGGGGCAGTTGGATAGGGCAGAGGTTTAGGGTGGGGGGTCACGGGCCAGGGAACAGGAACAGTTGGATAAGTGCAGGAGTTCTGGAGGGGGCCTGTCAGGGGTGTAGATAGGGGTTGGGGACAGGGAGCAGGGGAGACAGTTGGATGGGTCAGGGATTCTGAGAGGGGGGCAGTCTGGGGGCAGGAAATGGGAAGGGATGGATGGGGGTTGGGGCCAGGCTGTTTGGGAAGGCACAGCCTTCCCTACCTGGTCCTCCATACAATTTTGCAATCCCAATGTGGCCCTTGTGCCAAAAAGTTTGCTACCCCTGCTTTCGAGCCTAAGCCACAATGTCCATGCTGCTATTTTTAGTTCACTAGCTCAAGCCCCACTAGCATAAGTTTGTCTACCCACTGAGTTAGTTAAAGTAGACTAATCTTCTTGTGTGGACTCTCAGACTGATTTTAAAAGTGGCTAATATCGATTTAGCTTAATTCAATTATATTAGCCCAATGTCAACTCCTGGATTGGCCAGACCTTTGCCCCTCCCTTTCTCAGAAAGTTTTTTGTCATGTACTCCTTCTATACACCTTCTACAGTCCTTCATATGACTTGTTTATACTGCTCTATAAACTGTACACTGAAATGTAAGTACAATATTTATATTCCAAATGATTTATTTTATAATTATATGGTAGTAATGAGAAAGGAACCAATTTTTCAGTGATAGTGTGCTATGATGTCTGATTTTGTAAGAAAGTAATTGTTAAGTGAGGTGAAACTTCACTTAAACAAATCAGATAAAAGGAGTACAATAGTCTGGAAAGGTTGAGAACCACTGATTTAGAAAACAATTTAGTTAAATCCAATTCAATTTCCATGTGTAGACCGGCACAAGCGTCAGCTTGGCAAACTCAGTCTGGAACCCGACACTCAGTTTGGGTTCTTTCCTTCTTGCTCATCATCAATAGTTATAAAGCGATTAGCTTCCTCAGTAATGAGTCGCACTTTGGAAAGTACTGACTTAGTTTAACATGAATATAATAACCTCACTTTTTCATTTCATTGTGAAAAAGATGGTGTATGCACAGAATAACTGTTGAAATGACAGAACAAAAGCTCAAAAACCTCAAACATAATAGGCCGGGTTTATTCTTAACTCCACTGAAATCAATAACAACACCTGGAATTAATTTGGCACAAAATCTACATGAAACAATCCAAAATCCAATGGTTGGAAGACAAATTAAAATGGAGAATTTGGCAATATCCATAATCCAGCATGCCCAGAAGTCTCAAATCCAGGCAGAGAGCCAACCTAAACTATTCTCTACAGAGTACAACATGGGTTTTCTTAATATTTAAAATATCCATAGATACCAGTAACCAGATTTTGTTTTTTAAATGAGTCCACAATAATACATTCCTAATCAGTGTATATACATTATTCACTTTCCTGGTACATGGAGTCTGTACTGCTCCTAAACACTCATATTTGATCTTGTGTAACAACTTCAGGTTCGCCCATCATAACATCTTGCAGGATTGCTTCTTCAGTGACTATCCCCTAAAGAACTCTATAAATGAGAACAGATCTAATGCTACATTTGTGGTTCGGTGTTTTGTTGACCAAAATATTAACTAAAATTATCTTTCTAATTTTACATCATATAAATATTAAGTACAAATTCTAGTAACTTCTTCTGAAGGCCATGAAGTAAATAAGTATTTTAACTTGACCAGACTTTTCCAAAACTCTAGTATGTTTTTTTCCACCTGCACTTTCATCTACGTGTGGTTTGCTGTCTCTTTTCTTCAAAAACAATTTTTTTAAGTTACAAATTATCCCAACTACTGTGATGATAGGATTTTTTTTCTGTCATAGTCAGAGGGCTGCAACTGAGCAGTTGTCTCTTAAAAAATAAGGGGACCATCAGAACAGAAAAGATGACCACCACTTTAATAAGGCGCTATTTTGAGCCCCACCTGTTGGAACAAAGAGTGAACAATGGCTCAACTCTACAGAGTTGCTCATATACCAGATACCTGAACAGTCTGTCAGCTCACTTAACCATTAAGATGTATGGAAAAGCCTGAAGTGGGGACTAAATTAAACACATGAAAAGTCCAATATCTCTCAACCTATTAAATGTCTACAAATTGTATATACAGTGACTGAAAAACTTGGCTCTGATCACACAGTCCTAATGCAGATTACACTCACACTGAAGTCCTGAAGAATTTCAGAATTGGATCCTTAGTTTACATTTGGAGGCAAATTCTGATCAGCCACTCACATGAGCGGTATTGCTCATGAGCACAGAGAACAGGATTTGTCCCTTGGTCTTTGCACAAAGGGTATAACCGATCCTGTATTCCTTGAGCACCCAGAATTTAAATTTACTTCAAATTGTTGTAGATTGTCTTTCTCATCAACAGAAATTGGTCTGATAAAATATATTACTTCACTCACCTTGTCTCTAATATACTATGAAGGAATTTCTGGCATATAAGAAATGCAGGACTGATTCCCAAATGAGTAACATTAATACATAATTTCATATAAGACATTTATTATTGTGTATTTTATAAAAAATAATCTCTTGATGTGTACACATTGATTTTACAAATTAAGCAATATTTTTTGAGTTCATGTGTTTGAGATAAGAGCAAAACCCTTAGACATATTGCTATACATTAAAATTATTGATTAGGATTTTGCCCTTCAAATACATTCTGGTCTAGCTTTTAGCTGAAAATATTAATTCATAACTCAAAAATGGTGTTTATTAAAATCAACATATTTGTGGAGGCTGCTACTCATGTCTCACACTGAGAGCTAAAACTGTCAGAACGTAAAGATAACTCTTCTTCCTATATTTCCTCTCATGCCATTCTATTCTTAGTCAGGCAAAATTACTACTGCATTCAAGGGAAGTTCTGCTTACAAATCCCTCCCTCACCCCAATAATATAGGTAGCATAAATGAAGCTAATTAATTTAAGAGTGGAGATTGAGTCTCTTCTTCATTCCACTCACCCAACTAGAGCCACATATATTGAGGTATTAAATACTAAATCCTGAAATTCTATTTGGAATGTACTAAGGAGGAAAAATTTGCTCACAGGTTCCATCTGACCTATAGAGATCCCGTTAAAATATTAACATTAGAATCTAACTGTCACTTCATGTATGTGAAAAGATTTTATTGGCTCCAATTCACACCTAAGCAAACTTGATTTAAACATTATTTATAATATATGCCATCTTTCAAATGTTTCACTCTTTAAACTATTTTCAGCCATAAATTACAAAATGTGTTCTTTCTTAGCAATCTTTATTATTTTAATGATAACATGGCAAAGTTAGCTGTTTCTGTTCTTTAGTTTAATTCAATTACTGTTTCCAACTCTTTATTGACAAAAAAAATTAAACAAACAACAAACAAAAAAACATTACCAGTGTCACCTTGCATAGGACGAAATCCTGCACACCTTACTCATGTAAATAGTTCCAGGGATGACATTAAAGACAAAAGGAAGACAAGCAGGATTTGGCCCATAATTTTAGGGTATAAAAACAGTAAAGGGAATCTGAGCAGATCTGCCACTTTAAGACGATGTTTAATGTTTTTTGCACAAATCAAAACAACATCCCGACACATACAGCAGCCAGCAACTGTAAACAATGAAGGTAAAGCTATTCATTATAAAAAAGAGTGGAAGAAAAATATTGTAAATAAAAACAGCTATAAATACAGTCTCTAAATGATGAAAGAGATACACATTTTCTTTGAATTCAGTGTGACAAAATGACAGTCAGGTAAGTGCAGTGAAGTTGTAGCCGTTTTAGAACTAGGATATTAGAGAGACAAGGTGGGTGAGGTTATACCTTTCATTAGACGAAATTCTGCCAGTGAAAGAGACAAGCTTTCGAGCATACACAAAGCTCTTCTTCAGGACCTGTATAAGTTCAAAAGCTTGTACCTCACCCACCTTTCCTCTCTAAATTCAGGGAAAGATGGTTTCAGTAAATAGCATTCACATCATTCCTCATGAAAGCCAATATAAGAGGGTAGGCTGCAATATACACAGTTTCAAACTTTTACTCCTAGGGGAATTCTGTGCCACTGCACATGTGCAGAATTTATGTCCCCCACAGATTTCTTTGCTTCCCCGAGGAAAAATGACTTTCTCATGAGGAAGCAAAGGGAAGCCACAAAAGCAGTCATGCGACCCTCCCTGGGGGTCCAGGGCAGCCAGCAGAGACATAAATCATTGTGGGGCAGTAGGCAGGACTGGGGATGACCTAGCTGGTGGCCAGTCCCAGCTGGACTGGGAGGATGGGACTTCCTCTTTGCATGGTGTCCAGGGGTGGGTCAGCTGAAGGAAGCTCTGCAAAGTCCCGTTCCACCCACTGCTTTCTGCACCCATCGCTCCTCAGCTGCAGGAGGAGGAACCCCTGTACAGAGAGCTGCTCCACTGTCCATACAACCCCCATGCATCCAGACCCCTTCATACCCCAGACCCTCTGCCAAGCCTCAGCTCCCCCACTTCCCCATTCAGAACCTCCCCATGAGTCCCACTCCTGCTGCACCTGGACCATGCCTACGAGCAACCCACACCTGGATCCCCACCCCACCAAGCCCCAACCAGCTGCATCTGGACCCCCCTACTGAGCCCTTCACACCCATGCCCCCGTGTTGAGCTCTTTCTCCCCAGCACCCAGACCCTCCACCCTGCTGAGCCCCAACCACCTTCACCTGATCCCCCCTGCAGAGTGCCATTATCACTGCACCCAGAACCCCCAATAAGCCCACACACACACCTGAATCCCCCAATGAACCACCCACACTCAATTTGCCATGCACAGAATCCTCTCAGCCCACACCTGGATCCTCACACACTAAGCCCCTTCACTCTTGGATCCTGCCTTGCTGAGCCTGCTTGCCCACATCTGGGGCATCTGGCACAGAGGGTCAGGGTTCTAGGGTGTTTCTGGGGCAGGCCTGGTCCTTGTGCTGTGTCAGAATTGGGTGCAGCCTCACTGCTGAGTCCATATCCGGAGTGTGGGGAGCTGCCCAATGATCTCCCACCTCTGTGCAACCAGTGCCCTGTGCTCCCCAATTCTGGAGCCTCCACATTTACTTGACAAATAAAATTTGCAAAATTTTAAAATATTGTGCACAGAATTTTTTTTTTTTTTTGGCACAGAATGCCCTCAGGAGTATCAAATGACTTCCCATACACAGATGACTTTCAAAATATCTTGTTTAAAATGCATCTGTTTCATCATTTTTGTTTCAGAATGTAACATGAAAAGAGAGGCAATAACAAGTCCTGGGCTAAATTCAGCTCTCAGTTACACCCATTCATCCTCATAGAAAACAATGCGCAAGTACAGGTGTAACTGAGATCAAAATTGGCCTACTGTGATTAATACAGAAACATGGCCATGATGCAGGTATTAAAAAGTATGATCTATCCAAACATTGAAAACCTGTTAGTGAAAGCATTACAGAAATAAGGTATTCTCTATTGCAGGGTTTCTCAACCTTTTTCTTTCTGATCCCCTCCCCCATGCTTTCCGAATACATGCTGTAAAAACTCCATGATCCACTTGTGCCAACAACTGGTTTTCTGCATATAAAAGCCAGGGCCAGTGTTAGGGGGTAGCAAGTAGGGTAATTGCCCAGGGCTCCATGCCACAGGGGCCCCAGCAAAGCTACATTGCTCAGGCTTTGGCTTCAGCCCCGGGTGGCGGGACTCAGGGCCCCAGGCTTCAGCCCCAGGTGGTGTGACTTAAGCTTTCTGCCCTGGGCCCCAGCAAGTCTAAGGCTGACCCTGCTTGGTGGGCTCCCTGAAACTAAGTCCGGGAGCCTGCGGAACAGTAGTTGAGAACCACTGCACTATTGTGTAACTCGCTGGCTACTTCAGAGAAGTTAATCATTTTGCCACTCTTGATTAGATAGAAAGTCAGAAAGAACCCCTTGGAGCAGTGCCTCTCAAACATACCCAGTTACATCGGGAGCCACCCATTTCAACCCAATATTTATGTCCACCTCATCATGAAACTTGGTGCCATCTCACTGCTTATTCCTGATATCAGAAACACAACCCCGGATTCCTGTGATAGACACTGGGCCAAGTCCTGCTCCCACTGAAGGCATGGGCAAGACAGTGTCTGCACTTATACTTGTGCAACCCCCCTGAACTCATGTAACTCAATGGCCCCACACTTTCCGCCTTTGCTATTTCCATTGTCTCTTCTTAGGGCAGGGTCAGCGGCATATTTTAAAGCTGGGTCCTTGGCAGGTTGAGCGCCCTGTATTGGTTTCACCTCCGAGCCCTATTTCCTAGCAGACTTTCTTTGTCTTTCTTTATCCAGGGCCAGATCCGGGGGCTCTTATCTAGTTTCTTCTCCTTTAGCCTGGCAAAAGTTACATTCCCCAGGAAAAGTGAGGAAAAGGCGCCTTGGGCTTTGGCCCCAAGGATAAGAACAAGGCTCCTTAATCCCAGCTCAGGTGTATATAGTGTATATAGTCCGTGCAGCCCGCCACCCGCGGGAAAGGGCTGCACATCTCGCCTGTTCACCTAGGAGCCGGGCTGCGAAACAGGATCCCCCGCCGCAGCCCGGCCAGCCCCAGACATCGCCTCCTGCCCTTGCCGACACCCGCCTGAGCGGGCAACTTTCCCCCAGGTCCTTCTCCGCTCCCCACCCAGCGGGACCCGGCTGGGCGAGACGTGCCGGTGGGGAGGAAGCCAGGTCCCTTCATCCCCAGCCAGTCCCGCCTCGCTCACCTCAGCGCAGCCGCGCGGGGCGGACCCCGGCCGGAGTCTCCCAACTTGGCAGCCCTGGGAACGTCGGAAGGAGACAGCGCGTCCGGGCCTCTCCTCTCCTGTGCCCCCCAGAGACCGGCACCCACCTGGCCCGGCCGGCGCGGGAGCCCGGCTCTGCTCGCTGCGGCCGCTCTGCTGCCCGGGCTGCCTCTGAGCCGGAGGCAGCGCGCGGTGTGGCCGGTCCCGGCAGCTGGAGCAGCCTCCGCCTGTGGGAGGAGGAAACCCAGCAGCCAGGCGCCAGCTGCTGCGGCGGTGGCCGCGGGGTCCCTCGGGCGGGGCGCTGCTCTTCGGGCCGCTGCTCGCCCAGGCGGCTCAGTCCCCGCGCGTCCCGCCGCGGGGCGCTCAGGCGGCCGGGGCGCGCCCCTGCTGCCCTGACCCCCGCGGGTGTCCCACACACGCGCACACCCCCTCGCCAGACAGCGCCCGCGGGCTGTGGCCCTGCTGTGCTTCTGCCCCTGGAGCAGCGGGGCCGCCTCTCGCACGGTTATCCTCGCTTCTAGCCCACTTGAGAGGCTGCCGAGGAAACTCAAATCCTGGGTATATGCGCGGCTGCCAAACCACCTCCTCGTCCTGCTGAGGGGCGGGGGGCCCCGACGTGAGGGGCAGAGCCGAGGCACTGGCTGGCTTTTCCCGCCGGTCTCCAACCCCCGCCAAGAACTGTGCGCCCTGGCTCTCAGGAGAGCGCGGTGCCCACTGGAACAATTCATGGCGGGGCGCATTCTTTAGGGGCCAGTGCTCCGGGGCGCAGCTCAAGGCGGAGTCCTCTTTGTTTTTCTGAGGGAATTTGATGGGGGTCTCCTAAATCATTGGCGGGTCTTTAGTGGCAGCTGCTGCCAGGACACAGCTCTGAGAGGAGCAGCAAAGGAGATGTCCCTCCGTTTACCCCCTTCCCCGTCTCTCGCCAGAAGGGCCTTCCATTGTGGGGACAAAGTGGGTGAGAGACAATATCTTTTATTGAATCAGCTTCTGTTGGTAACAGAGACCAGCGTTGAAGTTTGCACAGAGCTCTGCTACAGGGCTGGGAAACGCTCTTTCTAAGCTCCAAAGCTGGTCTCTCTCCCCGAGGTAAGTTGGAGCAATAAAAGATATGACCTTGCCCACCTTGTCTGTCTGATATCCTGGGACACCCAGGGCTACACAGCACTGAAACTGGCAGGTCAGTCTGTTTGAGGAAGCAATAAAAAGCTCTAGAGCCAGTAAAGTCCTAATGACCCAGTGTGACGGTGCTGTTCCTGGTAGGACCAGCTGAGAGTGCCAAATCAGGACAGATTGCTTCAAAAGGGGCAATTACAGCCCACTGCTGGGGTTTCTCCACCCTAAAGGCAAACCAAACCAGCCAGACAGAAAAAACTTTGGTTTCGCCCCACTGGCTAGCCACAAGTCACACAAGCAATTCCCTTAGACACTCCAGCTTTTCAGTATCACCACCAGCAGTCACCTGTCCTGGGGTCAAATGGTTATGAAAACCAATACTCCCAATAAAAGAGGACAGTTCTTCCCAATTCCAAAGAATCAGGCCCCAGAGACCCAGGTCAATCTACAAATCAGATCTTACTCATAAATCACGCTGTTGCCAATCCTTTAGAATCTAAAATCTAAAGGTTTATTATACAAGGAAGAAGATATGGGTGAGGGTTAGAAATGGTTAAAGGAAATCAATTACATGCAGTTAAGGCAAATCTTTTGGTTCAGGCTTGCATCAGTTGTAGAATAAACTGCAGGTTCAAATCAAAGTCTCTGGATTACACCCCCCGCCCCCCCCCCCCCGGGGGGGGTCTTCAATCCTTTGGCCAGAATTCCTCCAGAGTAAGAATGACAGACTGACAACAAAATGGAGGTCCCTGGCCCTGGTTTATATAGACTTCCTCTTGTGGGTGGAGACCGCCTCCTTCTTGCTATTCAGAGTCCAGCTGTACAATGGAGTTTCAGAGCCATGTGGTCTCAGCTCCTGATCAGCCAGGCCACATTCCTGGGGAAGCTCGGGTGTGGACAGGCTTCTGCAAAGTTCATTGTGTACCTGATAGCCCTTAATGGGCCATCAAGCATGGTAAGCCCAGCGAACACCAAGGATTCTGAAAATATCCCCGAACAGCCTAGCACAATATTTGGAAAAACAGACAGTACAGAGCCAATATTCATAACTTCCTCTACAAAATTGATACATACATACAGATAGCATAATCCTAATCAGCAGACCATAACCTGGTCGTGGATACCTTATATGACCCCCTTTTACCTAATATTTGGTGCCCCTACAGGGCCTTGGTTGCACCAATGATTTATATGATCCCAGATAATTTCAGTAACATGACACCCAGTTTAAAATTAGACACTCATAACTGTAAATGTAGAATGTACCATATTGAAATATCCTTACAAATAGACCATAGGGGACACAATACAATATATTAAATGTCCAGTGTGATTTACTGTAGGCTGGAGTAATGAACATGCAAAAATCTTAGCTGTGCAAAATAACCAGTTTTATAATGGGTTAGCTTATATGCATCATATAAAACATGAATGTTGATGTTAATGAACATTTCTAAATAAAGGCAATCTCCCCTATAAGCCATAGTTTTGTTGTTGTTTTAAGGGAAGGGAATTATGTTGGAAAATGTGATCCATAAATGCTATTTCATTGAACTGGCAGATGCTTTGACAATATAAAAGGATCCAAACCAGACTCATACATATAAATCATATCAGTATGATGAAATAAATGGTTCAGGTTCATATGAAAATGAAAGAAAAAAGAAAAATAGTAGTAGCCTAAAGTCATGAGGAACGAAGGTCAGCTTAGTAAAGCAATATTTCTATAATTTATGGCATTGTAATATTTTCTATAGCTCAGTAGTTAGTTGAAGGGGTAGGGAGAATGTTATCTTCGATACACATGGAGGTCAAGAGGTATGTGAGGTGTGATTTGGTACAGTCAAAGAGGATGTGGCACTTAGAAAAAGTGCAGAAAAATCCATTCTTCAATATGAGATATTGAGAGATGGTTTTCTCACGTCATAGAATCATAGAAATGTAGGGTTGGAAAGGACCTTGAGAAGTCATCTAGTCCAGCTGCCTCAGGCAGAGGCATGAGACTAAGAATACCTAGGCTCATCAATCTACTAGAATTCTTTGAGAGGGTCGACAAGCATGTGGACAAGGAGAATCCAGTTGATATAGTGTACTTAGATATTCAGAAAGACTTTGACAAGGTCCCTCACCAAAGGCTCTTAAAGAAAAATAATCTGTCATGGGATAAGAGGGAAGGTCCTCTCATGGACTGGTAACTGGTTAAAAGATAGGAAACAAAGGGTAGGAATAAATGGTCAATTTTCAGAATGGAGAGAGGTAAATAGTGGTGTCCTCCAGGGGTCTGTACTGGGACCAGCCCTATTCAACATATTCATAAATGATCTGGAAAAAAGGGTAAACAGTGAGGTGGCAAAATTTACAGATGATACAAAACTATGCACATAGGAACCAACTCTATGGGTGCTCCGGGGCTGGAGCACCCACAGGGAAAAATTAGTGAGTGCTCTCCACCCACCAGCAGCCAAGCTCCCCTCCCCGCCCCACTTCACTTCCTTCTCCACCTCTGTTGCAAAAACTGCTTATTTCCTTTGGAGTTCAGTCCAATATACCTCAAAGGACAGGCATAACTCAGTAGACTTCTGGAAAAACAAGATTTATTGCAAGCAATAAGGAGTCAGAGGGGGTTATCACCCAAACAACTGGCTCACCTCAATACATGTGTGAAGATATTTTATACCCCTGTGTTGATAAGGGAGGGGGGGACTTTCAATCCACTTACACAGGTGGGAACACTTAATGGCTATTACATCCATTGTTGCTATTAATCTATTTCATTTACCTGTCTGGTAAGCAGGAGGTTCAAAACACTTAGGGGTACTTAGACACTATGACGCCTGCACATCTGTGACAGGGTGAATGCAAGTTTAAAATGCATGTTAAACTAGGGGTCAATAGTACATATACAGGGAGTGAGATTATAAGTCTAAGGTTATTTTAAAATCATACTACAACATTCTAAGTTACATTTTCCTAAAAATCATATTCTTAACACCTCCTCCCCTGAGCACACCACATCCCTGCTCCTCCCAGCACTTCCCACTGCCAAACAGCTGTTTGGTGGCATAGCAAGCTCTGGGAGGGAGTGGGGAGGAGCAAAAACATGGTGAGCTCAGAGGAGGAGGCAGAGAGGAGGTGGGGCTGGGACAGGGATTGGGGAAGAAGTCAAATAGGGAGCGGGGGCAGAGTTGGGGCAGGGACTTTGGGGAAGGGGTTGGAATGGGGGCGAGACAGGGATGACAGAGGGCAGGGCAGGGGTGGAGTTGGCGTGGGACTGTGAGTAGAGGCAATCAAAGAAAAAGCAAACAGAATGTTGGGAATCATTAAGAAAGGGGTACATAATAAGACCAAAAAGATCATACTGGCTCTATATAAATCCATGGTACACTCACCATCTTGAATACTGTGTTCAGATGTGATCTTCCCATCTCAAAAAAAGATATATTGGAATTGGAAAAGGTTCAGAAAAGGGCAACAAAAACGATTAGAGATATAGAATGGCTTCCGTATGAGGAGAGATTAATAAGACAGGGACTGTTAAACTTGGAAAAGAGACGATTAAGGGGGGGATATAAATGAAGTCTATAAAGTCAGGACTGGCATAAAGTAAATAAGGAAGTGTTATTTACTCCTTCTCATAACTCAAGAACTAGGGGGTCACCAAATGAAATTAATAGGCAGAATGTTTAAAACAAAAGAATCCCATATTTCTTCATACAACGCACAGTCAACCTGTGGAACTCTTTGACAGAGGATGTTGTGAAGTCCAAAACTATAACAGGGTTCAAAAAAGAACTAAATAAGTTCATGGAGAATAGGTCCATCAATGGCTATTAACCAGGGTGGGCAGGGATGGTGTCCCTCACCTCTGTTTGCCAGAAGCTGGGAATGGGTGACAGGGAATGGATCACCTGATGATTACCCGTTCTATTCATTCCCTCTGCAGCACCTGGCATTGGCTACTGTTGGAAGACAGGATACTCGGCTAGATGTACTATTGGCTCACCCAGTGTGGCCGTTCTTATGTTCACACATGTTTCCCTCAACCATTATTAAAAACCTCTAACGATGGGGATTCCACAACCCCCCTTGGCAACCTGTTCTATTGTTTATCTATCCTAGTCATTAACATTTTTTCCTAATATCTAACCTAAATCTCCCTTGTTGCAAATTAAGCTGATTACTTCTTATCATACCTTTGGTGGACATGAAGAACAACTGATCACCATCCTCTTTATAGTAGCCATTAATATATTTGAAGATTCTTACGTCTCCCCTTAGCCGTCTTTCCTCTAGACTAAACATCCAATTTTTTCAGTCTTTCCTCATAGGTCATTTCCATTCAGAATGGAAGAAAGTTCCATGAAATATCTCCTGTTCAGTGTTGTTGTCTTTTCCCTTTCCTAGTCCATGACCCTCTACAGCTCCATGATGGATCTGGTAGATTCAAGTTCCCTGATGTGCCAAAACTGCCATAATTAGATAACATCTAACAAATTTGGCCCTGGCAGTCCCAGATTTTAAGAAATTATCCTGTCAACCTGACATTCCAGCCAATGTAATGAGAGAGAAATGAATGACCAATCATATGCAGGGACTGGACAGGGAATTATTTTAATTTTAAAAGGCTTTTTATTATTACTTTTGTTTTTGTAAGTTCTGGGCCTCCTACAGGTGGGTGTAGTTAGTATGCAGGCAGTGAAAGGGGAGCTGTGGCACTATACTGAGGTTGGCGAGGAATTTTCTTGCCAGGGCAGCAGCTCTGTGGCTTCTTTGGATTGCTGCCTAGAACAAGCTTGGGTTTTGCACCAAATAAACAGAACATTTAGAGAGAAGGGCAGGGAGCCTATGAATCTATGGGATGCGATAATCCCCAAACAACTACAGTCCCCAGGAGAGAGACAAACAGAACAGAAGTCTGAAAGGCCACCATGAGATTAATGGAGATACACTAAGACAATGGATATCCACCTTTGTGTTGGGAAGTTAATTGTGGGCTGGATACAAGCTGGGCCAAGATGTTTGGGAGAAGGAAGAGATTGATTCACAGAGCACTGGAAGGAGTGTCACAGACTCCCAAACAATTCTGTGCAAAGAGGCTGCCAGGTGGTGAGCACAGGTAGAAGTATGACTTTCTCACCTGCTTGGAAGGGGTGCGTGCCTTCATTGCTTCTGAAGGCTTGTCCGTACTAGATCTAACATTTAGCTGTTGCAACACCTTGGTATGCTTGTAATGCTTATAAAATAAGCAAGTCTAAGCACCATTATATCACCTTGTACTGTTGCAGGACCAGTTTCCTGTGAAAAGGAAATGAAAATGGTGTAGTTGCAGTGCTACAATTAATGCTGCCAGTGAACTAAAAATATGCATTATATACCATATACAATAGGCATCTATCTTTGGAAGTTGTGCTGGAAATTTGTGGGATACGTGCAGCCCTCTAGAGACCCTGCAATAATTGCAGGAAGTGCTGTGCACGAACATGATGAGCTTTGTGCCTCTAGAACAGAAAGGCTCTGTTGCAGTGTGCACTGCACTGCTGCAACACGCACAAGGTCTATCACACCTGTTCAAAACTGCAATGATGCAAATTGACAGGGGCTGCATTAAATTAAAATAAATTAATAATAGAACCATAGAACCATAGAATCTCAGGGTTGGAAGGGACCTCAGGAGGTCATCTAGTCCAACCCCCTGCTCAAAGCAGGACCAATCCCCAACTAAATCATCTCAGCCAGGGCTTTGTCAAGCCTGACCTTAAAAACCTCTAAGGAAAGAGATTCCATCACCTCCCTAGATAACCCATTCCAGTGCTTCCCCACCGTCCCAGTGAAAAAGTTTTTCCTAAACCTCCCTGTAGTGGGGCGGCTGCCCTACTCCTGCTAAAAGGGGCATAAAACAGCCCAAGAAAGGGTTGTGGCTGGGAGCAAGAAAGCTCCTGCCTGATTGGGAGGGCAGCCACAGGTGTGGCTGCATCAATTAGGGCCCAGCTCGCCTTGATAAAAAGGCCCAGAGTTTGGTGCAGAGGGGGAGAGTCTCCTTTGTCTACAGAGGCAGACAGGCCTGGCTGCTGGAAGCGTGAGCAGAGTACCTAGAGTGGTGCGGGGCTGGGACAAGGCAAAAGGAGCTGTGGGAGCTCTGGCCTGGAAACCCCCAGGCTGCAGGGCCTAGGAGATGGCCCAGCTAAGGGGTACTGAGGTTGCAGGGGGTAGCTGAGGGCTCTAGAGGCAGAAGCAGCAGGCCAACCCTCCTTGCTAATGATGAATGGCAATTGTACTGCAGTCTGCCCCAGTGAATGGGGGCAAGTGGTGACTGGCAGTTGCCTAGACTGAGGCAAGGTGGGGATAGTGGATGAGGGTTCTCCAGGGAGGGGGGACCCAGAGTGAGAGTGTGGGGGTACTACAGGAGTGTGGCACCCTAGGTAAGAGGGCACCAGGGTCCAAGGAGGGACATGGGGGGCCAGTAGCAAGTGGGACTATGGACTGCAGAGGGCGCTCCGGATGCTGGAAGAGCTAATTCCCAGACAGACCAGCTGGAGGTGCTGCAGGGTAAGTTGCTGCCCCGCTACACTCCCTCACTGCAATTTGAGACCATTACTCCTTATTCTGTGATCTGCTACCACTGAGAACAGTCTAAATCCATCCTCTTTGGAACCCCTTTTCAGGTAGTTGAAAGCAGCTATCAAAACCCCCCCATTCTTCTCTTCTGTAGACTAAACAATCCCAGTTCCCTCAGCCTCTCCTCGTAAGTCATGTGTTCCAGCCCCCTAACCATTTATGTGCCCTCCTCTGGACTCTTTCCATTTTTCCATATCCTTCTTGTAATGTGGGGCCCAAAACTGGACACAGTACTCCAGATGAGGTTTCACCAGTGCCGAATAGAGGGGAATGATCACGTCCCTCGATCTGCTGGCAATGCCCCTACTTATACAGCCCAAAATGCCGTTAGCCTTCTTGGCACCAAAGGCACACTGTTGACTCATATCCAGCTTCTCATCCACTGTAACCCCTAGGTCCTTTTCTACAGAACTGCTGCCTAGTCATTCGGTCCCTAGTCTGTAGTAGTGCACGGGATTCTTCCATCCTACCTGCAGATCTCTGCACTTGTCTTTGTTGAACCTCATCATGTAGACATGGCCATAGTGAAGCAGCCAAGAACCTGCCCAGAGCCCAGAAGGAACAGAGTGGCCGATTGGGGATGCCCCAGGTGAGGAGCCAGGAGGAGCACGGTGCCAGAGAGTGACAGAAGAGGACACCGGACTGGTTTGTTGGGGAAAATTCACTAGTGCTAAAGACGACCAGGAGCATCCAAGACTCACCACTGCATTTGAACTTTGCCTAGGACTCCTGAACTTTGTGTGCAGATGCAACACTCGGTGTCTGCCCTTTCATATTATGGTACCATTGGCCTGTGGGGCTTTGTGTTGGATGTAACCTGTCTTACCACTCCCGCTATATTCCCACCTGTTTTTTCTCCATTCATCCCTCTGTAAATAAATATTTCCCTCTCGTATATTCATTGGAGAGGGGAATGCAGATGAGGAGATCAACAAGAAGTGGGACAAAGTAACAGGAATTTATAAACAGAGCAGTGAAGCCTGTCTAGGCTTCAGGCAGAACAGCAGGAAGGAGTGGATTACACCCAGTACATGGAACGCCACAGAAATCAGACGAGCCCTGAAGAAAACAGTTTTAGACACAAAATCCCAGAAGCTAAAGGACAAATACCATGAATAATATAGCAAGGCATACCAGGAGGTCAAATGCCTTGTGAGAGCAGACAAACAGCATTAGACTGACAACACTGCTCTACAGCCAAAATGCTTCTGAAATAAATGTAGTCAAACTTTACTAATTCTGGGTCACTGAGAACGAAAATGATGCTTAAAATTGTTGATTGGCTCTAGTTTTCAAGATATGCTATTGGGTCAGTATATACGACCCTTGACATGGGAACGGCGGAGGATAAGTGCCTTATAAAGGGAAGGGATCTCAATTTAAACCAGAAATGACTAAAATACATCTTTGACTGGATCTATGAATAAATCTATGACTGGGTTTGAACAGTACTTGCTTTTTAGGCAAAACAATGAATGATGCAATCTGAAGCTGGTATTGCGTCATACATGATAGGAATTGCATCATGTTATTCCTAGAAGTCATGGATGATGCAATCATAACGAAGCTTACATCACTCTTAGACCCTATATTGGCTCTAGAAATCATACAGTGTCGTGCTCTCTTATTTGTCAGTGTTTGATTTTGCAAAGGGACACATTTCTGTTTAGCCAAAGTGAGCAGAGATGCCTCGTACTTGTGTGAACAGTGCAGATAACTTCTGCTATGTTTGTGGTGAAGTGACATTTGCATCACAAAAGCGCAGTATAACCACTATGGTTAAGAAAGCCTATCCCCTTTATTTTGACTGCAAAATTGGAGATCAGGACAAGAGGTGGGCCCCACACATATGCTGCAACATTTGTGCAACAAATCTTCGCCAGTGGTTGAACAGGAAAAGGATATCTATGCCTTTTGCAGTGCCAATGATTTGGAGAGAGCCAACAGATCATACCAGCAATTGTTACTTCTGCATGGTGCCTCCATTTGGGAAAGGTGTGTCAAAGAAGAAAAAGTGGACTGTGCATTATCCAAACATTCCATCAGCTATACGCCCAGTACCCCACGGAGAAGGACTGCCGGTTCCTGATGCCCCAGAATCATCCTCACTTCAGTCAGACGAGGAAGAGGATGAAACTTCTGGTCCTGAACCATCAATGTCACAGGACCCACATTTTCTCCCATCCTCCTCCTCTGAACCACACCTCAAACGCAAGCTGAACTGAATGACCTTGTCAGGGATTTGGAACTACCCAAGAGTAAGGCAGAGCTATTGGGCTCCAGACTACAGCAGTGGAATCTCCTGGCAGGTGATGTTAGGGTTTCCATGTTCCGTAACCGTCAAAAGGATCTTGTCCCATTCTTCTTCAGCGAAGGTGATCTTGTAGCCTGCAACAACATCAACGGTGTGATGGCAGCCCTCAACATCGTTCACGATCCAGATGAGTGGAGACTCTTCATTGGTTCATCGAAGACAAATCTTAAAGCTGTTTTGCTGCATAATGGCAATGTTTTGCCATCAATTCCAGTTGGTCATGCAGTCCATATGAAGGAAACGTATGACAACATGAAACAACTTTTGAGGTGCATAAACTATGAGCAACATCAGTGGCAGCTTTGTGGCGATTTGAAGGTTGTTGCTCTCTTGCTTGGTCTGCAGACTGAATACACAAAGTACTGCTGTTTTGTCTGCGAATGGGATAGTCGTGCAAGAGATTCCCACTACATCAAGAAAGACTGGCCACTCCGACAGTCATTGGAGCCTGGGAGGAAAAGTGTTCAGCATCCACCACTTGTTGAATCGAGGAAGATTTTGTTACCACCCTTACACATCAAGCTAGGTCTGATGAAGAACTTTGTCAAGGCCATTGACAAAACACAAGCAGCTTTCAAGTACCTCCGTGGAAAATTGCCAAGGTTAAGTGAAGCTAAGATAAAGGAAGGTGTCTTTGTTGGTCCTCAGATTCGTGAACTTCTTTGAGATGATGCATTTGACCATGCACTGCGTGGCAAGGAAAAGACGGCATGGAAAGCCTTCCAGTCAGTGGCAATACATTTTCTCGGAAACAACAAGGCAGACAACTACAGGTTGTTGGTGCAAAACCTCCTCAAGGCATACAAAAGCCTTGGTTGCAACATGTCACTAAAGATACATTTTTTGCACTCTCATCTAGATTTATTTTTTTTTCCACCGAACTGCAGAGCAGTGAGCGATGAGCACGTCGAGCGATTTCACCAGGACATTGCAACAATGGAGAAACGCTATCAGGGCAAATGGAACCCATCAATGCTTGCAGACTATTGCTGGACAGTGACAAGAGATGCTCCATTTAATGAATACAAGAGACAAGCCAAGAAGTGCCGAGTAGACACTGAACAGGACTAAACTATGTACATAATAGTTTTTTGCCTTTTGTTTCATAATACATTTTATTTATATAACCCTTTTGCTGATTTTTAAAGTGTTACATAAACAGGACAGGTGAAATATTATCATGTAAAGCAACCATAAACACATGAAAAGACCTAAGTTTACAATTTATGATTAAAACTCTATCTACACAATATACATAGACATAAAATGTAAAAACTTAAATATCTTAAACAGTAGCCAATCAGTTGTTTTAATTGTCATATTTGAATTCAGCACATCAAAATACATAATAAATATCACATTTTATCTCTGAAGCAGACGACTTCTAAAAAATTGTAGACCAGTGTAATCTGTCAACACAAGCAGAGGATGCAGCAGATCATGGTGAACAAGAAACCATGTACAAAATGACACAGCTTATCAGTGGTAAATGGTAGACACCAACAAACACCCTAATCAGGAACAAACAAGGACACCAACTAACAACCAAAAAAGAACAAGAAATGCACTGGACAGAGCATTTCAAATAATTGCTGAACAGGGAGCCACCTAAAGAGGAAGCAAGCATCCAGGAGACAGAAGATTTTAATATCAACACAGAGACTTCAACTAAGGAAGAGATCACCCAAGCCATCAAATCCTTAAAATATTGGAAAACTCCTGGCAAGGATAACTTGAATGCAGAATTGTTCAAGGTAAATCCTAAATTAGTAGCATCTATCCTGGTCCCTCTATTTATATCAGTCTGGGAAAGAAAAATGGTGCCAGACAAGGGTACCAATGGAGTTATAGTGAAGATATCAAAGAGAGGAACTTAGTAATTGTAATAACTGTCGTGGAATCACATTTTTATCTGTGCCAAGCAAAATATTGTGTAAGATCATAGTTCAGCGTATATCAGAGGCAGTTGACAGCATTCTCACAAAAGAGCAAGCTGGTTTTTCGGAAGGGCACAGAGCAGATCTTCACTCTATGAAACATAATAGAACAGTGCTTAGAATGACAATGGCAACTCTACATAAATTTCATCGACTTTGAGAAGGTTTTTGATAGCATTCACTGGTCCAGCCTATGGTGTGTTCTGCGGGCATGTGGAATTCCTTTCCGTATAATCAACATAATCAAAAGCTTCTATTTCAACTTTACATGCAGTGTTGAGCACAATGAGCTCCGTTTTGAAGTCAAAACAGGAGTATGTCAGAGGTGTGTAACGTCTGCAATCCTCTTCAACATTGCCATCGACTGGGTAATGCGACATACAACAAAAGACATGCCTTGAGGCATTAAATGGACACTCTTCTCATCCCTTCAAGACTTAGGAGAATGACATCATCTTCAATCACATACCCAACACCATATATGAGAAAAAACAACTCGACTCAATGCATTCAACCAGCAAATTGGACTGAAAATCAACTGCAATAAGACAGGTATCATGACCTTTAATATTGCCTCACCATCACCAGTACAGATAGAGGATTATGTTCTTACCAATGTATGTTCTTACCATTCACATACTTGGGCAGCACCATCAACCAGGACATGGAACAAGCCAGGACATCTGGAACAAAATTAATAAAGCCAGGACCACCTTCAGGAGCTTAAATACAGTCTGGAAATTATGAAAATACAACACCAAAACCAAACTCAAGATTTACCAGAGCTGCGTACTTTCAACACTACTTTATATTGCAGAATGGTTGGGAATGAGAGAGTATGACATGTCCAAACTGTCTTAATTCCATACTATCTGCCTCAGAAAAATCCTCCATATCTTTTTGGCCACAACAATCTCAAACCAAGACCTATTCACACAGTGCAGCCATGAGAATCTGAGCACCAGGATTGCCAGGAGATGTTGGAGATGGATCGGTCATGTGTTTTGGATGGAAACTGATTCCGTCATCATAGTAGCAATAATATGGACACCTGAAGGTAAGTGAAAATGAGGCCACCCAAAAATAATATGGCAAAGAGCTGTGGAAGCCAAGCTGGGAAACTTGGGGCACAGCTAGAAAACCATTGAAAGACTTTCCAGAAACAGACAGGAGTAGAAGAGCTTCATCACTGCTCTGAACATCACAGGTGTAATAGGAACATCATGATGACATTCATTGTACTATTCCAGTGTATGTCTGTGTGTGTTTACTCTGGAGGGTTAGAACAAGTGCATTTGGGGTGGAAGGGTATTTCCCTGCATCATTCCTGCTTGTGTCTTTTCTTGGTCAGAGCTGCCTGCAAAGCAGACTCCATCTTGGCCACCAAGGTGCTATAGTTACACAGAGGTATTATAAGTGAGATTATAGGATTTCATAAAGCCTAACTACTGAACACATTGTTATAGTCCAATACCCATCTTAATGATACTAACACACAGGTGAAACAGACTGGTTTCCAGCAATGAATTTTTCATTGCTCAGCTGAGGCCTAAAGCCTTAGCAAGAGCAGACACCTGGTCTGATAGCATCACAAGTTTTACTTTGCACTTGTGTAATACTCATTTACATAAGTGCAAAGGGCAATCCCCAACATAAATTAGAGTAGTCTGAGGGCTGCTAACTTATGCCAGACTTCTCTATGATGTCGATGTGGCATGAAGGATGGTCTGTAGCTAACATCAGACACCAGTCTCTTATAATGGACCCAACCAAGTGTGTACCTGGCTTTGATTTGCCATGCCACTCATGGGCCTTTCTGAACCAAACTGGAATGGGCCAAGATTAATATGCAGCCAGCCTACACACCTGGGGCCATTGGTAGGATCCAACATGCAGTTGTGGCCAAAGACAGTCAATGTCACACGTCACTGACGAATGCCCTCTGATCAGATTTGATGGTGATCTGAGGGCTTTGCAGTTCACTGAGACTGCTGCAAATTGACTTGTGAAGCTCCACATCCAGTAAGAAGTATTAAGTAGCCCAATATCTGGATCCTGAAGGTGATTATTTTTGTCCTCAGAATTTTAAGGATTTATTGAGTATCTTACTTGCTGTATGTGGAAGCTTCAGGTCCTCACACTGATAAGAAAACAGGACACTTGTGTTGCTGACAAGGGAATTACATTCCAGTACCTAGTGGATAGCAGTGCCACTTACCAATTACTCCTTTACTGGCAATCTCAGCAGAAAGGCCAGTGATTGAAAGGACTTGGAAACTGAAGCATCCGCTTAACCCTTGAGATGGCAAGTGGCAGGGTGGTTGTTCGAAGCTTATTGTGTTGCGACCTGTGCAGTTAATAGCCACAATATAAATTAGGCTACATTTCTAGAGCTGTCAGTCCAGCACCTTTTAAAAGCAAGACTTTCTTCCTGCTAAATATATAAAGCCTCTGAAAAACCAATCAGCTGATGAATTTTTCAAACATTGAAATCTATCTGCAGCTAGGGGAATTGTCTACTCATTTTTCCCTCATCTGTCAGATCAAGCTCATTATTAGGAGAAAAAACATCAAATAGGAGTACCTCTGATTGAGGAAGTATTAACCATAAAAACTAGAGTGAAGGGGAAAATACTGCATAATTTCCTATACAAAAGACAAATATCTACTTAATTCATGTTTGCAGTTGTCCAGCACATCATGTAAAACTGGATGATTCAGAAGTAGAAACCAAACATGGTTTCTTGTTTGGTTATTACTGAGATCCCAGACTATGTAAAAAACTTCATCCCCAAAGTGTATTTGTGATAGCTGCCTTGAGCTAAAAAAAAAACCCCTATGTGTATTCACTACTAATCCAGCTATACAGCTTTAAGAACACTTCCAGTGTTTATCACTATCACATACAAGCCAAAGGCTGAGTCCACGAACAGGCTTATTTTCTTGAACACACTGGGTCTGATACGTAGGCATAAAATAAATAATCAATTAACAAGTTTTCACTCCAGTTGATTTTATCACATTTTCCAGAAAACACCAAAAAATGTTTATTTTGGTTTCTTGAGCTAAAAATTGCTCACTTCCTCCTTTATTGTTTGTTTGTGCAACTCTGGATACTGGCCCTTGGAAACAGCAAAAGATACAGTCATGCTTAATAAGCAGTACTCCAAAGGAGGGAAGTAACATATGGTCACAGCATATATTTTCTCCATTATCACAATGCAGTAATAATAAGCAGAATAAAACTGCTTAGTCCTAGAGACTGAGGATCTCCAGAAAATTCCTCTTTCCAAACAGCAGATTACAAGACCACAAGTCTGAGAAGGGTGACGCCTATCAGACTGGTATTATTATGAAGTTTTCATATACTGCTAGTAGAGAGGTGTTGGATTTCAAGTATGTGACAACATTCCAAGCATTTTTATTTCTCACTAATGCTCTGAAAATAAAATTGCACTTATAACCATCATGGCTGAAATCTTTTCTCCCGTGAAGTCAATGGCAAAACACCCATTAATGTCAATGAGGCCAAGATTTCACACCATGTATTTTCACAAATCTTGAGTGGCTTTTTAAATTGCATTTCTTTTAAAAAATTGTCTTTTTTTATATTTCCTAACCAGACATAAAGTTTCTATGATGTATCAAATTACAGCATTCATCTCACATTTGTAACCAGTGCTTTCAAATATGAGAGATTCCAGCAATAAAGTACACAAAATAATTGTCTAATGTGAATGAGGTATCTTTGCTTCTCATTTAATTGTTGAGGTATATGCTGAATCCTCTCATCTTAGGTCTTGTCTGCACTACTGGGGTAAGTCGACTTAAGTTATGCTACTCCAGCTACGAGAATACCATAGCTGGAGTCGATATAGCTTAGATCAACCTACTGCGGTGTTTACACCATGCTGGGTCAACAGGAGATGCTCTCCCATCGACTTACCTTACTTCTCTCATTCTGGTGGAGTACCAGAGTTGACTGCAGAGCAGCTCTGCCATCAGTTTAGCGGGTCTTCTCCAGATCTGCAAAATTGACCCTCTCTGCATCGATCACAGCAGCATCGATCTCCAGTAAATGTAGACATGGCTTCAGAAGTGATGTAGTTGATAGAACAAGCTAGCTCCTCCAAGTAGTTCTGTTTCAAGGTAATGTAATCACTGCTTGCAACAACCCTGCTATAACAAATATAAAAATCTGAAGAATTAATCTATTGTGCCACCCATCTCTTTATCTACGTAAGAATCACTATATCTAAAAGTTAAAGGAATCAGTTTTCTTAAAAAATAGATAATTAAATATTATACATCATTTCAGGTAATGTATCTGCCCTGAATCCTCCTGACAATTTATGTGGCTTGACATTTTGATGATTTTTCTCTTCTTTTGCTGTGTGAAAGATCCATGTAAACAACACAGCAAATGGAGTGACTACTCTAACATTATTCACATAATCAGCTAATCACCAATTGCCCACTTCATTTCAAGTGACCCTTTCCAATATGTATTACCTCCTTCTGCTTAACAATGTGTCCCAATTGTATTTAGCTCAAACACTCTGCTTCTTTCCCCAGACCTGAAGAAGAGTGCTCTATAGTTCAAAAACTTGTACCCTCCACCAATAGAAGTTGGTCTAATAAAAGATATTACCTCACTTACCTTGACTCTCCCATATCCCAGCACCAATATGGCTATAACACTGCAAATCACTATCAGAAAAAGCAGTAAAACTGGCAAGAGACAAAGCACCACCAAATGCATACATATAACAAATTAAAATAGAGGAAAAATTATAATAATCTTAGGTTTTACTTACAGTGATTCTAGGTAAAAAATCAGACAAACGTGTGATTTTTAGTTGGTGGTGACTTTTGAAGATTAAAACTAAGGAGACAAGAAGTTTTTATTTTAGCCCTGCTAACTGGAGCTATGGGAATGCACATCATAAAGCATCCATTCTTTTATAAATATGAGTGTGTAACTTGTTCTGAAGTTGACAGAAGTTAAATGCATTCAGGGAGGAAGGAATTGAACTGTAAAGGCTCAAGGCTGATCTTAGAAACATGCATATTAAGCACCAAAAAATTGAACAAGAGTTTATTTGAGTAACTAGAGGAAACTGTTGCCTGTCCAGGACACCGGTATCCTATAAAAGATACCTAACACTTCTGTGCTCAAAGATTGCTGTACAGGGCCAGGTTTACCTCAGTCAGAGTTTAGCCCAACTAATTAATACAATTTAATTATTAATATTAATTATTATTCTTCTGCCAAAAGTTGGCATATGAGTACACTTCATGAGCACAATACAGTATTTGCTAAATATTAGTTGAAATCAACAATGCAAAGGAGCTTCCTTAGACATGTAGTCAATAAAAAAGGAGCTTTCATCTGTCTATGTGTGATATTTACATGACAGTTGACACAGAGATACACATGCAAAATCCAGCACTCAGGGGAAGGACCTGTTTTTAGATGTATATCACTGTATCAGTTTCCTCAAGAAAATCTAACAGAGATCCCATCCTCTGTGCAACAGATAAAAGATGGATACATATTATATCTGGGTGGCTTATTTCTAAGTACCAACTTGCCAAGGAAATGCACATTTCTCTAGTTTTTAGGAGAAGTCTTGTTCAGAGTAATGAGTCTTGCATTGTGCTCTTAAAGTGGCAAGATTTGGGTTCATTCTGATTGTTGTCACTATTACATTCCATAGACAAGTGTCCTCTGAGGCACCATTTGCTCAGACCCAGAATGAGGTTGAATCTGGGATCAGTCAGGCTCAGTGCCCCAGCTAAATGCAGCTAACACAGTGCGATAAAGAGTGAGATGCTGTTTCTCAGAATACTGGGCTTTCAAATGTGAAATCTTCAGTGCTATTTATCTTCTGCAAAATGGCTTTAAACTTTCTATACAAAGGATGTTTGTTTGCACTTGGCAACACAGTTGTCCCGCTCTGTTGGGTGACCAACCTGCCAATAACTGAGCTGCTGTACAGATGTGCTCTGTCCTATTTGATTCTTAGATACTGTGTTTGGGAAGGTAATCTAAGGCGCTAAAAGAATTATCCACTAAATTCCCCATCATCCCAAAATGAATGTGTATTTATCTGTTCTCTGCCAGGCAGACTGCAATGCTTCTAAAACTGTACAACTGCTGAGGTGGTAAAAGGCTGATATCACTCAAAGCCCAAAGTAAGGTGCAAAAAACTGAAGAAAAGAAGAGTTGCCATGGAAAAGCAGCCTGGAAGACAGCACCTTGGAAGCATTGTAAAATAATTCAAGTCCCTATTTAGGGCATTAATTCTCTTTCAGATTCTATCAGCACTTATATTTCCATTATACCAATGTATTTTCAAGGATTTGTAACTTGTCCATAAAAATCCACGCAGGGTGGATCTTGGCATGCAGCTTCTCATTCAGTGCATGCCGGGGGTGGGGGAGGGCAGGGTTTAATTTGTTTTTAACTAAATTTTCCAATACAATTTCCATTTGTAAGTTCCAGAAGTGCCAACAAACTGACTACAATGGCTTCAGTACAATATTTGTGCATATCAAGGGCTTTATCATTAAATTTAGATAAATAATGCTGGGGAGGCAGGCAATGGGGGTTACCACATCATTGGTAGTTCTTAGACATATGTGGGTTACAGAGTGCCCTGGCAGTCAGATATGTGTTCAGTGGTGGGTACTTTTTCAGTGTGCTCTCCATTGTGCCTATTTCATTCTTTTGAGAGTATGAAAAGAATACCATGGCTGCACCCACAATCCCTTTGGAATATCTTGTCCATCTGGAAGCACCAACATTCTCTCTGTCCTTGTGGGAAAAGACTGGGATAGGGGCTGCCCCTAGTGAGTTCTATTGCTGTGATGCTTCACAAAACCCTTCAAACAAATTAACTAACCTGCTGAGATATAGAAGAGGTAAACAATGGTGGGCGGAGAGAAAAGAGGAGTACAGTGATATTATGAAAATCTAATGTGAATGGTGTTTGGGATGGGTGGAGCTTTGTTTGTGGGAGGAGTTTAGGACCTACAATTACTACTGTTGCTTTTCCAAATCAACCCCTGCATTTATTTCATTGGTTGGCAGGGTGGAATCCTGTCCAGTCTTGCAAGGCAGGAAGCAATCCAGTTTTGAAAGTGGTGGACCTTCTCCTTATCAGATCTCTGGTTCTCCATCTTTCAAGGAAGGACAGTGTTGTAGAAGGTGATCCTACTGGGATCCAGGAAGCGGGTGGGCTTGCTAAAGTACTGCTAAAGACCGTCCCATCCCGTCCCCCTGCCTCAGCCTAATGGGAGATCCACAGGACCTAGAAGCCAAATGATTCCGGGGGACAACTAATGGAAGAACAGGGACAGGAGTGAGATCAAAAGATCAAACAAAGGGAACCCGATGGGAACACCGAGCAAAAGATCAAACAAAGGGAACCTGATGGGAACACCGAGCAGAGAACCCCAGACAATGCCTAATAGACAGGTATTGCAGTGTTCATCCTGGATGATCGCTGAAGGACACAGTGAATAAAGCCATTTCTAGCATGTGGGAAACATCCCAAATAGACTTGTTGGCAATGAAGTAGACTATTAAGAGCCGAAAAGAAGGAAGAGGACAGTCAGGTGAACCATAATCTTTTGGGTACTTGAATTTAGTTTTTACTGAGTTAATATACTCCAGGGATCGGCAACGTTGGCACGCAGGACCACAGGGTAAGCACCCTTAGCGGGCTCCGCTGCTTTATTTACCTGGCGTTTCGCTGATCGCGGCTCCCACTGGCCCGGCTTGCCATCCCAGTCCAATAAGGGCTGTGGGAAGTGGCGGCCAACACCTCGCCACTTCCCACAGCCCCCATTGGACCGGGGCAGCAAACTGCGAATATCATGAAATATTCTTTTTATAGAAGCACATCTTTTTCCAATAGAAATGACTCAGTTTAATAAAACATACTTTTATAATTAGCATTACATTTTGTGTCATTGAAAGATTATTTTTGGCTTTGACTTTTCCTCTTCCAGGCTTCATTGCTCTGCTACTAGAACTGTTTCTCAGAAACTCACTGTATACCATTTTCCAGTCCAGATCCTCCTCTGGTATAAGTGGGAGCAGCTCCATTGATTCTCTTCTGCACACCTACCCTAGTACTGAAACATTGCTAGCTTCTATGGCTTGATTGCATTGCTTCTTGTATACTATTTACTGATCACTCCTAACACACCCAGTGCCACCGCCACTTTCTCCCACTTCCAATGTTGCTGTTCATATGAATTTGATTGGCTCGCTGTTAGCTGATCGTGCATTCTGCCATTGATTTACACCCCCACAATCAGTTTTAAAGGAACATTGCTTAAATGGACTTCACTTTGCAACTCAGTCTGCAAATAGATAAAGTGATGTAACCCTTATGCTAACAAACACATTAATTGAAGTCAGAGGGCCACTGCATTGAGGTTAAGTTTCCACACCAGCACATCCATTTGCAAGATAGTCTTTGTTTGTCTTCCACTGCATCTTTCCATTATTAGCAATATCCTCCCCATAGTGCCATGACCAGACTGCTCCATATATTACAAAAAGATAATATTATTGCTCTGTTTTTCCATACTCAAAAAGCAACCATATGCTTTCAGTTCAGATTACCTTTATTTCTGAAGCACTGAAACAACAAGAAGAAAGAGTAAAAGTAAAATCTTTATGAGAGCACAGAATGTGTATTTTATGTATTTGGCTGCTGCAACACTGAACAATTACTGTCAGTACAGTCAGATTCGGTACAGAGAAAACAAAGATATAATAGTTCATAATTGCTTGCACCACAAATATTGCCACAAATATTGCTCCCAAACAAGCTTGTTTAAAATGTAGGTCTCTTAAAAATTCTGTATTTTACGTTGAATCCCAGCTTAGTGTTGTAACTTTGAAATCAGTCAACCTACTATAATTCCTGCACTAAGGTTAAAACATTTCGTATTTACAAAGGACTTGTTTGTGTACTGCATACAGAAGAAATGCTTCATAGTGCATCTGCGGGTCATCCTTTCACATATGAGAAGAATTCTTATGAGTCATGTTTTGAACATTACCTTCACAGGTGTTCGGTCACAGGCCATTGAATTTTACGCTATAGTATAACTAGTAAACAGCTTACAAGTCTACCACAGTTAGATATGCAAAAAGCAATGTTAGCTGATTCCTACTGGCTTATGAAAAGAAAGAATTCCTTTTGCCTTACTTGGCGGAGTTGCTATATTTGGACTATGAGTGTCCCAGTTTTAGTTTCTTATTTCTGATAATGTGCAGGATGTATGCACAGCAAAGCCAGCATGTATTTTGCTGATAAGCATAGCTTTTTGCAGTGAAAAATGGCAAAATCCAACTCATGGGCAGAACTGTGAAATTACTCCAAGACAATATTGATAAGGAAACTTGCCACTTTCACTGTGAGAGAAAAAGATGTTTGTGTGAAAACTTTGAGGCATGACATGAGAGCATTCTTTATTTATTTTTAAAACTATGTTGTTTTTAATTGGTTTTGCTCCATCTGAGAATTTTTTTATCCCCACTTTGCTCTAATTAGCAGCTTGCTTGCTCTACTGAAGGTCCACTTTTGCCACATTTATTCACATTGAGTATTACCTGACTCCAGAATCAATGCCAGTGGGGAGTCAGGTAGGTACCACTCAGTATGAGGAAGAGTGGGAGAACTGAACCCTCAGATTGAAGTATTGTATAATTTGTGTGTAACTCAAATAATTTAGCACTCTTTTAGTAATTTTCTTCCTCCTCTGAGAAGTTCTCCACAAAGTGGTAGTGCTTTAGGCCTTCAATTCTGTGTCTGCAGTTAGGTACACATTATAGGTTCATGAATTGGGAAATGGGTTTTCACTTTTATGAAATTCCACAAGACTGGCTCAAGAGAAAAATTATTTATTTTACTGTCATGGGGTAGCTGCCCTTTACAGGGAATTAGTGTGAGGTTTTTTTGTGATTGCCTTATGAGAGCTTCACCTGGGGGTAATTTACTTCTGTGGGGGGCAGGGAGTGACTGATTAGTATTAGTATATGAGAATAGTATTAGTATATGAGTATATATATATATGAGTATATGAAATTATCCAAGCTCAGTGTGGGGAACACTTCCAAGAAAGACAGGTGTCTCCTCTAGAGATGAAATCCTAAGAGAAGCCTGAGCAGGGAACCTAGAGGGTGAGCTTTCTGGGGAAACCACTGAAATGGGGAACCTGTAGGAGGTGCTCCTCAAGAGGGAAGCCTCCTAGGCAGCAGGTATCCAAGAAGGCCTGGTTTCAGTGGGCAGTTTCCCAGATACTGACTGGAAGCCTGGCCTGATAAAGGATCACCTGCTGTCCCTGGAAGAGTTGCAGTGGTAGACCTCTCTGGACCCTTGAATCCAGAGAGGGATCTTACTCAAATAGAGGCAAGAAGTCTAATATCAGGGGACAGAGACTGGAATTGACAGAACTTCTGGGGGTGCTCCTTAGCATCTCACGATCTGGACTTGCTGATAACAAGGAGAAGGAAAAATCAAGCAAGGGCTCAATCAGAACACCATGTTCGCCTGCAAGGAGGCATGCTGGGTCAGCCTGGAATGATGACGTCTACCTAGGACTAAAATGGTAGGCAATTATCCTCAGTTTTGCCATACATATGAAAATGTTCACTTAGCTTTGCCCAAGACTTTCTTTTTTGCTAGTGCCAAAGCTCGGCCAGATGATTTTAATTATCCATGATCACTTCCAAACTTTGTCTTGCTCAGGTTCAGACCTGGATGTCACATAATTTTTTGAAATATAATACCTCCAAGCCTAAATTGATGCTGGTTAAGGAGCTAGATTCTTAGAGTTTTGTCCTCTTATCCAGATTGTGAGACATACAATTAATTATGCTAATTTAGAGAAATTCACACTTTGGTGGAAGTCCTATACACTATTTATTTGCCTATTTTGAGAGTCGAATTAGTGCTTAAATGCTGCATATTCCTTGTGCTGATCTTCTGCAGAGGTGTGAATTTCATTCATATTGTTTGAAACTTGGATATACCGACAGTATTTGATCCATCCATGTCCTTTGAACAGTACATATATTTAGTGTTTAGGATAGCTTTTGATTCCTTCAGGAATCTCTCCAATTTTCACTGCTATCTCATTCTGACATTCAGGTTTGTGATACATGCACTGCAAGTCTAGATTACTACACAGTGTTTCTCTTCCTAAACACAGAGATCTCTGTGAACATTCCAATTTCCTTCTAAGCACTTCTGCATCACAAAATGTTTCCACTAGATCACTGTCTTCTTTGATTACTGCACTGATTACGGGTTAAATCCTGCCAGACATGCACCAGCTTTGTTGTGAACATATGCTTTATCATCATTCAGATGACCTGTGTTTGATTTTCAGTCTGGGGTCTCACTCACATGCCAACATGGCTGAGAGTACTCAGTTCAACTCCTCAGGCTTGGTAAGGAACAGCATGGATAAGTTCCAAGAGAAGTGTTGTACATTCCTCGTTCTTTGGAAAGATATAAACTAATGTTAGGGGTAAGCAGGAAAAGTGACTGTGCCTGGCACAGCACAGTACCCCTGCCCCGCTCCTCAAGAGTGGTCAGATGGGACAAACTGCTAACACAGTGTGTATCTGAAACACAGCAGTACCTACCAAAGCTAGTGACTAATTTGGTCACTATGTCAGCTGCCACCTGGAGCACGCATACAGCTAGGGATGGTTCTGCTGGGCATTGATACTAATTTAAACTCCAAGGATAGTGATTTAAACTGAAAAAAGAGGAGATGGATGTGGCCTTCCTATCTTAAGATCAGATACAAGTGGGTTGTCATTAACGTGATAAATCTGACCATGGGAACTTGCAGGGAATACATAAGAGACAACAGAATCAAAGCTTTTATGTTTAGTGGCTGTGTTCTGACATCACCATACCCTGCCTCTTCTTCCTCCTACTTTTCCATAGGTTACTTATACTGTCCTTGATGAGACATGGCTGAATCTTGCCCTATGTTAGAAGTCCCGCTCCAGTAGCACAAGAGCTACCTTACTTACTCCTGTGATTAACTTCAGGAGCATCATATTTATAAACTCTTACTGAAAAATCTTAGTAATCTTTTGGCAGATTTTTATATGCAGCATTCATACCTTATCGAGTATTATTTTATGTAGGGTAAAAATAGGGAACAATACAAAATTAGAAAAATTGTCATAACTCTTGTTAAACCTTCGGTGCATTAGTTGCAGGATTTTGTTCACTGTGGTTTCTTTATTTTCTGTAAAGTATGTGGAGATGTTGCTCAGGAAATGTGCTTCCAGTTCGAAATAAACAGTCTTGTTAAATTTATGTTTGATTTAAAAAAACAGTAACTTAATAAGGTCACACCTTCAAAGATTCTCAATTTCAATGTCTTAATCAATATTTTAATTTCAATTTTCTCCTAAAACATTTTATTTTGACAAAGTAATTTCTGGAATCCCTAAAGTTTCAAAAAGTACGGAGTGGGTTTTCGTTGCATACAACTGATACTGACTTTAGTGAGGGACACAACTTAAACTCTTCACAACGCTTCAAAAATGTAGTGTTAGTGCCTTGCCCATTTCCCTCACTTATGCCAGTGCATCCCTATTGCAATCAGTAAGGTTGTGCCAGTGTAAAGGGAGACCTTGACCAAAGGTGCCCCCAAAATTTACAAAGACATTATTAAAGAAGTGATCATATATAGTAAAGAAAGCAGGTACTTTTATGTGCTCAATAATATATACAACCTGAAACTCTTACGATTCAATTCTTCTCCTTGACTAATGTAAGTCAAAAGTCTGTTGGTGTGATTCCACTGACTTCACTGTAAAACTGTTGTAATTAAGTGGAATACTTGTTTTCCTGAGAGAGGGCAGAGAGTGCTGCCCTACTGTTTTTTAAAAAAAGACACAGGATATTTTTGAGAAAATTGGTATATTAATAGTCAGATCAGGTTTAGACACTTACCTGATGATGACAGTGCAATTGTACACTAGAATTAATCACACTTTCCCACCTTGCCCCAGGTGAAAAGTCATTTTTACACCTCAACTTTGTTGTTTTGCTATGAAAACAGTTCTTCAAAACTAAATTGTTGCATTTTGTCTACAAACGTCACCTTTTATTTTTATTCAAAACCAAAACATGTTTTTCTTTTCATAAAACCAGCAAGAATGCATGACCCTCTTACTTTATTCTCCAGAGTACTGTTCCCTAGTTCAATCAGTCTTTTTTAAGTTTGTTCATGCATGTGGTTTCTTTTTCTTGTACTTGGTTTCTAGGGTTGTCTTTGGAAATATAATTTAAGTTCAAAGACATTAGATATCCATTGAAGTCTAAAGGAACTTGAATATAGTAACTGGATTAGTGACAGCATAATAGAGGCGGGTTTTTTAGGTCCTGGTAACTGTGCTAATCCTGATAGCAGATGTTTCAGCTCCTTTCCTTGTACTATTGTTATGTGATTAGAGTGAGCAAAGGAAACTTTCAAGCTTAAGAACTTCTGAATAATTAGTTTATTGTCACACTTCATAGCTGGAAACAAAAAAGTCAAAAGATCCAGTCTTAAGATTTAGTAAATGTAGCAACAGGAGAAGTAATTATAGCACAAAAATACAGGATCTTGCTTCCTGGACTTTGTTTCCAACTTACATTCTGACATTGTAACATTTTAACTTTTAATTATCTTGAGTAAAGAAATAATGCTTAAACTGTGTGTACATATCTTTTTCATTAACAGTTGACCAAATCATAAGGAAGTCTAATATATCTCTCAAAATACATATATTTATATTGTACAGTATATACTCAAACATCCTGATTCTGGTCTTACTCCATCTTTTACACTAGTAACTGCACTGACTTCATTGACGTTGCTCCTGATTTACTCACACATCAGAACTTAATCACTCCTTTTGTGTAAACTGTATGCATTGTTCACTATATGTGTGATTATACTGGAGATAACTATATATATATAAATGTGTAGAGTATGTGCATAATCTACAAGATCATTAAACTCTCTGCTTTGTTTTTAATTATTTAGCAATTTAAAGTATTTGTTGGAATAGGAAAAATATCAGCCTTTTCAGAAATGTAAAATATACACAAATGTATTGAATAATTTTGTTTAAAGAAAATGGTCATTCATGTTACGAGTACATATTTGCCTCACTGAACTTGGAAGTATTGCTGAGTGAATCACTAAATAATTTTCACTAAATAATTTGTCAATTTTAATTTTTTTGCAGCGAAGGATGTTAGAACTTATCTTAATTATTTATTATTGGGTATCTGAGTGGTGACTGGGGATTGTTTCTATTCCATGAATAGATGAGCATAACTCTTAGTATCAGGTTTCCAGTGCAAATATTTGAATTTCATGACTGAAATTTACTTTTAATGAATTCACTTAAAATTCTGTTTCCATTGACACTGCTTACTAGAATATTAAGTAAACACAAAGGATATGAATGCAACAACGCAAATTTGAAATTTGTAATCACACAAATATTTGTGACTATATGCTCAACTTTCCTCAGGACTAAATTCTGTGCATATTATTCCACCTTTTATATTTGAAAAGGAGAAAAATGTTGCTCCTGTGTCTTTGTTAATCAAAGTCTAAAACCAAAATTCTCCCTTTTCAGTTTTGACCTAAAGATACATGAGGCTAATGTGCTTACACAAGAAGCATGGAGACAATTCTATTAAAGCTATGCATAAATTTAATTAGCATAATATAGCAATGTGCAAGGTACTAATTAAGACTCACACCTGCATGAGGTAGGTAAATAAACTGAAATGAGGTGAGCTGCACTGGTGAAACAGAGAGGAGAATTTAGCCATAGATTAACATCATATAAGCTGAAAGTATAGGTCTGGATTCTCTGCCAGTATAAACTGGCATAGCTCCACTGACTTCAGCATCAATATGCACTTTATTATGATTCCACATATTTAGAGACACTAAGAGCCCAGGGTACAATATTTGCAGGGTATTTAATAGTAGGTGCAGGTACATGAAAGCTGAGACTCATGAATTCTATCCTTGGCCCTGCCATTTACTTGCATAATGGCCTTAGGAAAGCTCCATAGCTCACTCTCTGTAAAACAGATATAAAACACTTCCTTAAATCATAGGGGTTTGGTGAGACAATTGGAGCCTGATTCTCTCCCCACACTAGTATAACTCTGAAGTATCCTCACTGGAGTCAATGGAAATACACTAGTGTCAAAGCAGTCTCAATGTGTTCTCTCCCTTCTTCACCCTTCTCCCCCAGAAACAAGATAGTGGTAGAGATTTAATACACAGAACGCCCTTGGTCTTTGGGGGCCTGCCAAAAGTCAGGGCCATTCGTATGAAAGCTCTTTGCCTTTCCTCTGCCTTCAGCTTCTCCCAATCTCCCTCTTTTCTTTTCTAGCAACATTTCTCCTGACAGATACTGGTTGTGACCATGAAGGCTGTTGCTCATAAAGGATGCTGCTGTATGCTGTCAATGAACCTACACACAGTCTCAGAGGTGAGGTTCACAGTTGAAGGGTGGAACCCTATGCAAAATACTAATGATTCAGTCAGTATTATCATGCCCTGGTTTGCTCAGTGAATTTGAGGAGAATGATACTACAGAGAATGTTCTTTCCCTCACACCCTACCTTTTTCCAACCCGTTAAATCCAGATTTCTCCACCCTACCTCTGGAACTTCCAAAGAAAGGCTGTTTTGAAGTTGGAAGTATAGGAGACCATGCTCTGGAACTTTCTCCTTCCCTTCTGCACGTCCACAGGTTTTGACTTACTTCACTTTAGAGAAGTGGAGTGAGCAATCTGGGCTATGGTTATCAGTGAACAGGAAAACAGTAAATATTAATTCGTGATTAAACTATTCCTGGGGGGTTATATATATGCTTTGTTTGGAATCTCTTTATGGGGGGGATGTATTGAACATGAGAAACTGAGTAATTGCAAACAAGTGAGTGGAGCTGAGCCAGGAAGAACAGTCAGTTTCCAGTAAACCTGCTGAACAGCAAATAGATTGAATTCCTTCAGAATGCAAGAGGGAAAGAGAGAAGAGGGACTAAATCCTGACAGGCTCCAGCAAGAAAAGAGGCTATGTCTAAGAGTAAGAAAAGTCAACTGAGCTGTACAGTAGAATTGCTCCAGAATAGATACAGGGTTCAGAGAAGAGCCAGCGAAACAATTAAAGGGTCAGAAAACATGTTTTATAGTGAGTTCCTTGAGTCTATCAATCTATTTAGGTTAACAAAGAGAAGGTTAAGGGGCAATTTGATTACAGACTATAAGTATAGTAGAACCTCAGAGTTACGAACACAAAGGAGGTTGCTTATAACTCTGAAATGTACATAACTGTGAACAAAACATGGTTGTTCTTTCAAAAGTTTACAATTGAACATTGACTTAATACAGCTTTGAAACTTTATTATGCAGAAGAAAAATGCTGCTTTTAACCATCTTAATTTAAATGAAATTAGCACACTTTTCTTACCTTATCAAATCTTTTTATTTTAACGTTCCCTTTATTTTTTAGTCATTTACATTTAATGTACTATTTTATAGTTGCTTGTTTTATTTGTCTCTGCTGCTATTGATTCCATACTTCTGGTTCCAAATGAGGTGTGTGGTCGACTGGTCAGTTCATAACTTTGGTGTTTGTAACTCTGAGGTTCTATTGTACCTACATGGGGAACAAATATTTAATAATGATTCTGCAGTCTAGCAGAGAAAGGTAGAACACAATCCAATGGCTGGAAGCTGAAGCTAGACAAACTCAGACTGGAAATAAGGTATACATTTTTAACAGTCAGTAATTAACTATGGAAACAATTTACCTGAGGCCATGTGGATTCTCCATCACTGACAATTTTAAATCAAGATTGGTTGTTTTTCTAAAAGATACATTCTAGGAATTATTTTGGGGAAGTTCTATGGTTTTTGTTATATAGGAGACCAAACTCGATGGTCACAATGGTCCCTTCTGCATTATAAGTAGTTTTTCTAAATACCAAAGCACTTAATGGCTGAGAGCTTTGACAAATAACATTGATACTCTGAGCAGAGAAGATGAGACACAATCTGACCTTTTATTCTCAGTATTCCAATTTGTACATGACAAGTGTTTAGAAAACAGAAATTGATTTTGAACATTACAATTTAAGAATCAATATTATGATGTAAAATGCCAATTCTTCCTTGAAGGCAGATTGCAGTTATCCATATGCCCTGTCTAAATGAAGGAATTTTTGCTCTCTGATTCTTCCCCCTAGCTACAGGGGGAGTAGTCTGTTACTGGACCTTAAAAACAGTAAACAGATTACTAAGCCCCCTTCCCTGTGCAAGTTTTGCTGGTCGTTGTAATGGGTGTAAAGCCAAGACTCCATTCCCTCCTCACATCTCCTTGCACATCTGCTTGCAAGTAGTAAGGAGAAGCAGGTACACAGAATCACCTCTTATGTCCCCAGACCCAGGACCAGCCCTAGACCTAATGGTGCCCTAGGCAAGGAGCATCTTCAGTACCCCACCCCTACCCCCACTCCATTTGTTAAACTTTTGAATACCCTATTTTTTATTGCATTTGTAGCACATCTCATGACTTTGATGCACAATTTGCATGCATGACTTATCCCTGTCATATAAGATGATAAATTTGCACACTGAAGTCTCTAAATCTATGAGCCTGACACCCGCCCTAATCCGGACACCTCAGGCAGTTGCCTGGTTTGCCTGCCCCTAAATCCATCCCTGCCCAGACCCCAATTCAAGAGAGGCTGGACTGGATTGCGTGGTGGGGTCTTACTATTCCTTGCTCCTCTTTACAGCCATTCAACCAGGGTACAATCTGGCCCTTAATATATTTTTTGTGTAGCACTGCAATGGCAAAACTTACAAAAAATAAAATGGATATGAAATTGCAATATGAAGCCATGTAAACATCTAGAATTCTAGTCATAGGGCCAGATCCTCAACTCAGATGGAATTAATGGAGTTATGCCAATTTGCACCAGAAAAAGATTTGTCCTATATTTTTTTATCCTTACATCTGGTCCTCCTACATGTTTCTAATGAGTGTTTTTCAACATGTGAACTTTCACAGTTTGCTTTTTAATAATTGCAGGATAATTGTGAAAGTAACTTGGGACCTTTGTGAATCATAAATTTGTTTTATTCCAGGTTTTTATTACATCCTCTTGGCTCAGTGATAACTGATGATGCCAAGATATCTTCTAACATTTTTTTCTGGTAATAGTATAACTTCAGGATAGTATGTAGTCATCTGATTTTTCTTGAGCAACTGTATAAATCAGACTTTTTTTTAAAGTTCCAGAAGAATGATCTAACCACAGATGCAATATCTGCTGTCTGTTCAGAAGTTAAATTCAAAGTCTTGGCAGTTAGGAACATATTGTAATAACAAAACTTCCATGAACAAAATTAACAAGGGAAAGTGCGCTACCAATTGTATAAGTTGCCTCACTTTACTAAAGATGCTGGATCTCAGTAGCTGTAACCACCAATTATATATTAGCCAACCAGAATAGCAACATGCTGACAATCAAATTATAGAAAGAATGCTGCAAACAATACAGCAGAACTGATGATCAGCTTAGCAGTGGCAAAAACTACAAATCAATTGCCTCAATGATACTTACTGACATTCCTCTTGTCTCTTCAATTAAGTAAGCCATTTTTCATTTCATCTTCTGAAAAAGTATAGTATAACTCCCAGTGCATTTCCCTCCATGACAGGTGATATGATTCTAGTACACACAGACCACACTTTTCAAGCTTCAGTGCCTAAAGCTGGGCATGTAAATCCATATTTAGGCACCTAAAAGGAAATGTTCATCTGATATGCCAAATATATGCAGCTGCCATTGTCATCAATGAGAACAGTACCATCTCATCAGTAGTTAGTAGGTGCCTAAATACAGATTTTAGTGCTAATTTTTAGGCAACTACCTCTGGGAATGTTGGCTACTGTCTGCAAAACTCTTTTGGATTATTTGGGATTTAAGCGGGTATATAAACAATTATTAAGAGCATTCATCCTATAAAAGGGCATTATAGGACTCCATAATTCATCTAACTGTTCAGATGCATATACACATTAGCTAGCTATAAAACATACTAACTAAGCCTGTTAGCTGGCCAAATGCTGTCTAAATCAGGTAAACACAGTAATGAATAAAACCACTAGGCATTTTTAAAAGACCCCAAGGTAAACCACGTCAAAGGCATCTTACTAACGTGGCCAGTGTGTTTAAGACAAAAAAAACAAACAAAAACAAAAAAAACCTTAGAATGAACTTGGAGCAAAAGTTCATGTTCTGCAAATGACCAATAATTAATACTATCTAGAGCTATATTTAAGAGTAGTGGTGGTATTTCATGGTACCTTAAACAGCACCTGGGTTACCCTACAATCTAAATGCACTGACTCTCTTTTCCTGAGACTAACATCTAGGTCATTTGAAAAATCATACAGTCCTAAACAATCTTTTCTAAAAATTTCACACATCACACAACTCCTAATGATCGTATAACTCCCCTGAGCTCTGCCACTGTTCCAAAGAAAGTAATAGGAGTTCAAGCAATGTGTGGCATGTTGCATTCATGTCACTGAAGTAGCCAGCAAAGGACCCTTTCCTTGTTGGCGACTCGAGAGTCCATTTTGATCATGATGTACCCAGTACCCTGGCATGTTGAATCTGAGTTTCTGTGGGCCACATCTCTCCATCAAAAAAAGATGCGGGTGGTTGAAATGTGCACATTTTCATACTGTCCTTTGGATCCTAACAAGATGCCAACAAGCCTTAAATTGGGCAAAATTTAGGAATCCCTGCATAAAGCAATCTTCTTAAAAGCTAAAACTAAAAATATACATTCAACTTTATTGATTTTAAAATAAGATTTAATTTAAATTTGAAAAGATCTGAATGTAGTTATATTAGTAAACAGTGTAAATATGATTTCCTGTCACTATTAGGAAAAATATTTTCCATTAACTTTTACTGCATTACTGTATATACCAAAAATTTTAAACAGTCAGTCAATATCAAAAAGTTGACAGGTTGTGTCACAGTTTGATACACCCCATCACGGGGTGTTGGGTTGAGGAAAACAAAAATTGGGAACCAGCAACTCTGGTGGCAAAAGTCACTAGGGCTGTTGCCTGTCTGCATGGCAACAAGCTCCAATGTCTAGAGTCAGTATGGCTTCCCTAGCTCCTAGGTAGCACAGCCTCACAGCCTGAGTCTTTGAAGCTGCCCTCTGGGAAGTACCTACTGCCAGCAGTAAGTGTAGGTCAGGATAGGGAGACCTGGGCCAACCCTACTCCACCAGGTCCTGACCCAGGGCCCTGGGAAACCAGTAGTCCTTGATTTAGGTTCCCAGTCCAACAGTCACGTTCCCTGGGCCACTTCCTGCCCTTGTGTCCTGCTCCATCAGTTCCCCTGGATGTGCTGGCCCTCTATCCCCGGAGTTGGTGGGGAGTTCCACCATCAATTCAGCCTGTTCAGCCTCCGCTATCCAGAACTCCAGCAACTAGTAGCCCAATGGGCTAGCTTGCCTTTATTATACTCACTGCTTTCCATTATATTCAGCACTAACGTAAGGAACCTACAGGACTGTGTCCTGTAAGACATTAGCAAAGTTAGCAAAAGGCTTGAGGCCTTTGAACAGATAAACAGCTCAAAGGAAACCACAAGTCCTGGGGAGCTGAAAATAGTGTTCAAGGGGAATTTTTGACCACAGACACTGATCCAACCACAAGAGTGTCATGGCAACGAATTGATGTATATAACAGGAACATGAGCTACATCTGCAGATACCGAACCACAAGAAGGCTATAGTAAGTAATTGACTTATACGATAATAAGTTGAGATCATTGATGTACTAATGTATAGGAGAAGGACACACCAAAATTTATAAGGTAAGGATATACAAATAAAGAAAAGGGGCTGTTTTAAGCCCCTTTTGGCCACTGCAAGGTAACTAGCCTGCTATACACAACACCCTCAAAACCCCCACCTCTGGGGGAAAGGGAGAATTCATGGTCCGAGCTCCCCAAAGTTAGCCCTCCAGGGCTGCCCCTCCAGGCTCGCACACCTCCTCTCGGTGGCCTCCCAGCACTTGGACATCTCCCGGACCTGTGCCTTGGCCTTCTGGTGGGCCAGCTACCCGGCCTCTAGCCGTGCACGCAGGCCTTGATTCCTTAGGACCTCTTCCTTCAGGGTCTAGGTCCATTTAGACCCTTGGGCATAGTCCACCTGGGCCCAAGCCTCTTGCTGGGCCCACTCTGTCTGAATCTCCTTATCGGAGAGCGACCCAGCAACGGCCTGGGTCCCAACGTCCTTTAGGGTCCCCTCCATCCTGGAGACTGGCTCCACCTTCAGTTCTGGCCCTTCCGGGCCCACAGGCACCTTCTCTGGCCACCACTCAGTTCTCCTGAGAGGGCAGTGCCTCCTAATGGGGCCCAGAGTACGGCAGCTCCAACAGGCTCCCTGCCTCTTCGCTGCTCTGGGCTCCAGCTTCTCCAGCTTTTCCTTCTCAGGGCTAGCCCTCCCTGGGCCAGACTCCGTGGGGCAGGGCACTCCCTCTTTAGGTGTCCCCACCGCCCACAGGCCCAACATGTCCTTAGCCGCCTGGGTTCTCTCACCCAGTGGACTAACTTCAGGACTTGTCCCTGTCCCTGCTTGGGGTGCGGCACCCTGCCCCCAATCCCATAGGGACAATCCCTTTGCAAATGTCCTTCCCTTAAACAGGGATAGCACATCCTTTGCTCAGTCACAGGCCTCCTGGCCCAGGCGCTGAGCTTCTCATGTCTCCTCCAAAACTCTTCTTTGAGGAGTTTCAGTAGGACCTGCTGCTCCCTCGCCAGCTGCCCCAACTGTTTGTGCAGGCCTCTCTGCACCTCCCATAATCCTCCTTGGGTCTCCTGGATTTCACACAGGTCCTCCACCCCCTTCTGCTGGGGCACAGACACCAGGTCCCAACAAGGGATGACGCCTGGGGTCTCAGCATAGAAAACCTCAGCATAGCCAGGATCCATCGTCCTTGCCTCAGTTTCTCTAGGCACTTGTCCCAGGCCATGCCTTGCCCCTTGTATCAGGGGTGGACCGCAAGTGCCCGCATTCTCCACCACGTGCAATATGGCGGGGACTCACCCCTGAAGTGCCTCCCACTGGTCGTCCAGGGAATCAGCTCTTTCCAGCCTCTGGAGCACCCTCTGCAGGCCAATGTCCCACTTGCCATTGGCCCCGTGTCCCTCCTAGACCCCTGTGCCCTCTTCCCTGGGGTGCTGTACCCCTGAAGTACTCCTACAGTCTCACTGGGACTCCCCTCCCCAGGGAACCCCCACCTACTACCCCTACTTTACCTCAGCCTATGGGCTACTGCCAGTCACCATCGAGCCCCCATTCACTGCGACCAACTGCAGTCTGTATAAGCCAGTCATAATAGGCAAGGAGGGTTGGCCTGCTGCCTCTGCCTACCCGTGGGCTGCTCCCTGCAACCCCAGTACCCCTTTTGGGCCGTCTCCTTGGCCCTACAGCCTGGGGGGTTTCCAGGCCAGAGCTCTGCAGCTCCTCTGGCCTTCCCCCAGCCCTGCTCCACTCCAGGTACCCTAGTCAAACTCCCCAGCAGCCAGGCCTGTCTCCCTCCACAGCTAGAGGAGACTCTCTCTAGCTCCTTGCTTCCCTGGCCTTTATAGGGCCAGCGGAGTCTGTTTGGGGCATGGCCCCCAGCTGAGCCTGCTTTCTCAATCAGCCTGGGAGCTGCTTGCTCCCAGCCACAACCCTCTCCTGGGCTGTTTTAAGCCCCTTTTGGCCAGAGTTGGGTAACTACCCCACTGCAGGTAGATACACCTTGTCACAAGCTGTATGAGGGGAAGTTTATTTCATGAGCCAAAATCCCATCAACAGCTGAATACCTAAATCCCTTTGAAAGTGAGATTTAGTCCCATTGAGTATAACAATGCCTAAATACCTTTAAAATCTGGGCCTCAGACCCATTCCAATATCTGGGTAAATCACAGACATTTGGGAGAGGGAGGGCAGGACTGCACAAACTGAACAGCTGCATCTTACTGACTCATGTGACTGTCTCATAAATAAACTAGAGAAATATAGCCTAGAGATGAACCTACTCTAAGTTGTTGCACAACTGGCTGGAAAACCATACTCAGAGTAGTTATGAGTGGTTCACAACTGAGCTGGAAGGACATATCAAGTGAGGTTCCACAGGAATCTATCCTGAGTCTGGTTCTATGCAATGTCTTCATAAATGAGTTGGATAATGGCATACAGAGTTTGCAGATTATTCCAACCTGGGAGAGGTTGCAAGTGCCTTGGAAGACAAGATTAGAATTCGAAATGATCTTGACAAGATGAAGAAATGGTCTGAATGATAGAGGATGAAACTCAACAAGGACAAATGCAAAGTACTCCACTTATAAAACAATGATCAATCACACAAATACAAAACAGGAAATGACTGCCCAGGAATGAGGGAGGACTGCAGAAAAGGATCCAGGGATTATAATGGATCACAAGCTAACTATGAATCAACACTGTTTAGACAAAACACGAGAAATAATTCTTCCACTCTCTTCCATGCCGATAAGGCCTCAGCTGGAGTGTTGTGTCCAGTTCTGGGACACTTCACGAAAGATGTGGCCAAATTGGAGAAAGTACAGAGGAGAGCAACAAAAATGATTAAAGGTCTAGACAATATGAAACTATGAGTAAAGATTGAAAAATAGGTTTGTCTAGTCTGGAGAAGAGACAATTGAGGTGGTACATGATAGTCTTCAAGTATGTATAAGATTGTTATAAAGAGGAAGATGATAAATTGTTCTCCCTCACCTTTGAGGATAGGACAAGAGGGAATGGGCTTAAATTGCAGCAAGGGGAGATTTAGGTTAGACATTAGCAATTTTTTCCAGTTAAGCACTGGAACAAATTACCTCAGGAAGTTGTTGAATCTTCATCACTGAAGGTTTTTAAGAACAAGTTAGGCAAACACCTGTCAAGGATGGTGTAGATAATATTTTGTCTTACCTCAGTGCAAAGAACTGGACTCGGTGACCCATTGAAGTCCCTTCCAATTCTGTATGTCTACGATTCTATGATCTTGTTCAAATATATTAGACTTTTGCAGTTCTAGGTAAATCGCTGAATTGTACTCTAAATCCTGAGGTGTTGAAGACTGACTCCAATTCAGCAAACCACTTGAGCATGGGAAAACAACAAAGAGTCTTGTAGCACCTTATAGACTAACAGATCTTAGGGATCATGAGCGTTCGTGGGCTAAGACCCACTTCATCAGATGAATGTTGTG